>JACXGI010006383.1:0-27500 GCA_016801175.1 Esox masquinongy
GTGTATACAGTATATAACCATGTGAACACTGGCAATGTCTTTCAACATGGAGCAGGACAGACAGCAAGGCAGAGGAATAAATCAGAGGGCCCCTGAACAGGGTCAAAACTACAAACTGAACTGATGTGATCCATCACAAGTACATCTATGTTGATAAAGCAGGCTTCTACAGTGTGAATGCAATATCATTGGCCAATGAGCAACTGTCAATGTGTCTGGACAACATGGGGGAAACATATTCCTGTGTGTAGCAATGTCTGAAGATGGGGTGGTAGGACATAATCTCTTTCTTGGGTCTTAAAATGCTGTGGCTGCAAACCTCACTGAGTTCCTCAATGAAACTGTGTGTGTGATAATGTTATGTTCCACTATTCAGAGGTGATTCAGGAATGGTTTTGGGCCAATCCCTGATTCCTGACCCTAGACCTGCCCCATAATCTCCTTTTCATTATGGAGGAGGAAGGTCTATGACCGCCATCCCCATGAGCTCGTCACCCTCCTACAGCCCATGGATAAGCCATGTTATGACATCACTGGTGACCAATGTCACGTTTGGGTTTGCAATGCCAAAATATTTTTACCGCAGTGCATGGCAAAATGAAGATATTCATTGCGACATGGACAAGATATCATGGCCAAATGATAAAGACAGATCTGATGTGTGCTAAACATTGACATTTCTTTTATTTCTTTCTGATTTGTTACAATTGATTAGACAAAAGCATTTTGCAATAAAAGTTTGTTTTTTGCATCAATGATAGTAGATGTTTTCATTGATCACACTTTTGATTATGCGATAGAAATTATGGAAATTATTTCATGTCATTTGTTATGGGGAATGTACAGTTCGACTTTTGCGTAATGTGAAAACAGTGAAATAAACTGTAACAGATTACCTTCAGCACTTCAAAGAGTCATTTTGAAACACGCGTCTTACATTGTTCGGTCTGGCACTAACTGATTGTTACAATGACTTAACCAAAAGAATTGCACTGTTATGTTTTAATGACTTAACAAATGTATCGGTTGTATTTCATCACTAAGAACTTAATGGCTGAATCACTGATCTTGTGGTGAAAGATGTTGACAAACCAAACAAAAGCAAAATCAGTTGTTTTGAGTGCAAGACTGAATGATGTACGAGTATCTGTTTGGAGTTTTGTACTAAGAGTTTTGAAACATACTACAGATAATAGTACCAAAGTGACTAAAAACAAACCGTAAGAGGGGTTGTTGTAATTTTTTAAAACTTTCACCAGAGGGGAGTATTTAGTTCAAAGTGGACCTAGAACGCAGTATAGAACATCTGACAGACACGTCTCCATTTTTCTTTCATCTGGGCGGGGCCACTCTGGTCTACTCAGTGCAAAGTGAATAAGAAGTTTCCAGCAGTGCTAGAGTTAAACTCGAAATTACATCATTGCGTCCTCCCACCTTCCTCTCTTCCCCCCTCTCCATCCCTCCTCCCCTCTCTCCCCCTCTGCCCTCCCTCTGCATTGATTCCACTATGAAAGGAGAGTCAGTCACCAGTGGTCATACTACAGAAGGAATGAAGACTCACAGCACATACTGAAGTCACACAGGCTTGGAGAGAGAAACTGAATCAGCACTTCACGTCACACACACTGACAGACAGGCTGCTCGCTTCAGAGAGAGACTCTTTACTTAACCAGCATCTCTTCATTCTCTCAATACCTCTTGAGATGCAGCGCCACAGTATCCAAAATCATCCCAGCCACCGGAAAGATGAGAAGCTCGATATGCTGAACCTCAACCAGCGCCTGGAGACCTACTTGGGCCGCGTGAGGCTGCTAGAGGAGGAGAATGAGTTGCTACGCCAGGAGATCCAGACCCTGAAAGGGAGCAGCCAGGGGGGGCAGATGGGTCTGGATGGCAAGCTGAGGCTGGCCAGGCAGGAAGTGCACGAAGCCTGGAGGGAGAAGGACCGGGTAGAGCTGGAGCTAGGGAGCCTGGGTGAGGAGCTCCAAACCCTGGGACTGCAGAGGCAGTGGGTGGCTGATGCCCATGGGGAGGTGAAGAAGAAGTTGGAGGAGAGCAGGAAGCAGATGGAAGAGGAGAAGAGGGCTCAGGTCTGGCTTAGAGGGAAGTTGAGCCAGCTAGAGGAACAAATCCAGTTCCAGATACAAACCCACCAGGAGGATGTTGCCAACTTAAAGGACACACTAATCCATGTCACACCTCCACCACCAACCCATACCGGCACCCAGCTGCCCAACCTACAGGAGCTGGGTGTGGAGTACTCCCAGATGGCGGTCAGGGCGTGGCAGGAGGCGGCCGTGCTGTTTGAGGCCCAGGTAGATAGTCTGGAGAAGTCTCTGAGCCAAGCCAGGACCCGCCTGGTCCAGGTTGGCCAGGAGAAGACTGAGAGCCTACTGCAACTCCGGGCCCTGGAGAAGGAGCTGGCATCAGCCCAGGAAAGACGGCAATATCTGGAGAGGAGTGTGTCCCAACAGGAAGACAAGCAGAGGCAGGAAATCCAAAACCTGCAGGTAACTACCACTAATGTTGATCTTAGTGTGGCGATTGGTTTAAACTACTTTTGACTTATTGACTAATGTCAATATCTCATAGGGAACTTTGTAATAATATATAATCATAGATAGTAGTATGAATTAGGTTTTTCTGAAATACTTTTTATCTAAATTGTATGTTTAGGACTTCTGGGGCATATTGTCTGAGTGCAACATCAGGGATTTAGGACTTTCACATTGTCTCAATCAAAAAACGATTGACGATGTGCTTGTCTCTTGCCAAATGATGCTGACAGGAAGAACCACTTTTAGTTAGTTTCTGCGAAGGGGGTTTGGGCAGGGGTGGAGGAAACCAGAGCAAAACTAATGATTGAAATGAAATTCATAGCAGAATGTTTACCAAATGTCCCAAAATAAAAAAAATAAATGAAATAAAAATAGGGTAATTTGATTAGAACACACATTAGAGGTTTTTGTTAGCGTGCTGATGTTTATAATGTTAGAACATGCCAAAAGTGTTATGTCAGAGAAGCCTCTTATTGTGCTCCTACTGGGTCTTTGGAAGATGGAAAATGTACAATTGCCTAAAATTACAGTTTTAAATGCTAATGAAATATTTCAACACATAATGTTGGATACTCCATTCATATGGGGCTTTGGAAATTATTCTAGGTTCCAGATTATTCGTTGAAGTCACGCTGGGGCCAATCATTCAGTGCAGGGAAGAACATTCTAAGTTCTGGACATAAGCTCATTCCATGGGACCAGGGGAATTCAGTGTTGTCAATACCTGTTTGTGGGTTATGTTTAGATTACAACAATGCAATTTCAAGTATATGACTTTTCCTTTCCTGTTGATCAGGCCCATCTAGAGGTGTTGGAAATGGAGAAGGAGGCGCTGGGAGACCAGATTGATGGTCTCCTAATAGAAAGTAGGGGTCTTCTACAGTTGAAGATGTCTCTAGGCATGGAGGTGGCCACATACAGGTACCAGTCACATCTAAACTGTAGCACTATACTATAGACTATAGACATTCTGGTCTAAATGCTAAAAGTTAACTAGTAAATCATACAAAGATGTCAGTGGAAGTTTTGTGTAAAAACCTTAGTTTTGCAAGGAACTTTGACTTTCAAACTAACTTATCTTTTTCTTTATCTGCTTTTGTGTACAACCACTGATCTTTACATGTCAATGATGTAGCAGACTAAATTACAGTAAGAGTAAAAATGACGCATTCATAACTCAATAGTAGTAAGTGAACTCAATGCAGTAGCTATCAGTACCGAGCCAGTGCCAGAAGCAAGAGAAAACCAATGATCCCTGTCAAAAAGCCTGTAAATCACAATATTGTCCTGTCCATTCCTTAGTAACAAAACCCTGTTTCCAAAAAAGTTGGGACGCTGTGTAAAATGTATAGAAAAAACATTTGATGCTAATAACACATTTCAAAATCGTTGGGACAGAGGCAACAAAAAATTGGAAAAGTTGTGTAATGCTAAAAAACAAAATATTGTGGAAAATCTCACAACTAATTAGGTTAATGGGCAAAAGGTCAGTAACTTGATTGGGTATTAAAAAATAATTCCAGAGAGGATGGGTCTGTCAGAAGTGAGAATGGGGAGGGGTTCCTCATTCTGTGAAGGACTGAGGGGCAAATTGTGCAACAATTTAAGAATAACATTTCTCAACATAAACTTGCAAAGAGTGTGGGGAGCTCATCATCTATGGTACATAATATCATTAAAAGATTCAGAGAATCCAGAGAAATCTCCGTATGCAAGGGAAAAGGCCGAAAACCAATATTAGATGGCTATGATCTTCGGGCCCTCAGGCGGCACTGCATTAACAGACACAATTCTGTAGTGGAAATCACTGAATGGGCTCAGCAACACTTCCGAAAACCACTGTCTGTGATCAGAATACGTCGCTGCATCCACGAATGCAAGTTAAAACTCTACCATGCAAAGAAAAAACACAAGTAAACAAGACCCAGTACCGCTGCCGCATTCTCTGAGCCTGAGCTCATGGAAAAGTGGAAAAATTGAGGCAAAGTGGAAAATTATTTTTGGGAATCATTGAGAGGGACAATCCGGCTTGTTATTGGCACACAGTTCAAAAGCCAGCATCCGTGATGGTATGGGGGTGCATTAGTGCACATGGCATGGGTGATTTGCATACTGTGAAGGCACCATTTATCCTGAACAATATATACAGGTGTTGGAGCAACATATGCTGCCATCCAGACAACGACTTTATCAGGATTCTATTTTAGTAATACATTGCTTTTCTGCATATTTGTCAGAAAGACACCATTATTAACCCCATTTCATATATTTTTAATGCCTTTGAAAGATGACATTTCTACCTACTCAGACTAAGCCCACCCCCACCCCCATCCCCGGTTAATGTAGAAGAATACAGAGATGTCAATGAATTGTCCAGCAGGGCTCAGCCGTCTGGCCTGAAGGTCATCAGCTGCCAAAGGCCATTTGTCTTAAACTCAGAAGGATCCTTAATATTGGTCACTTTAGTGGTGCTCTCTTTCCCTGCTCTCCCCCCTCCATAGTGACCCCAAACTACGAGCCTGGATTTACCAACTAGCAGGGATTTGTCAGCATATCAGCAGGGATTGGTCAGCGTATCAACAGGGATTGGTCAGTGTATCAGCAGGGATTTGTCAGCGTATCAGCAGGGATTGGTCAGCGTATCAACAGGGATTGGTCAGTGTATCAGCAGGGATTTGTCAGCGTATCAGCAGGGATTGGTCAGCGTATCAGCAGGGATTCGTTAGCGTATCAGCAGGGATTGGTCAACATATCAACAGGGATTGGTCAACATATTAATTCATATTATCTGCAACAATACACCAAAACATTAAATGCAACTCAATGAGGAACACTTGGAATATCCTGCTGGGATCATATTGGGGTATTTATGTGCCTTGGTTCATAGGTATTGTTTTGTTAGATAGGCTGGAGTGAATGTGTTAGAATGGGTATAGTCTACATCTGAGGAGAAAACAACAAAGAATGTCAGTTTGAGAGAAGACATATTGGTGGCAGTGTTGTTCAATGCAAATGGCTCCGCAATAGCAATGACATCCCCCTATTTCCATAACAACAGATCTCACGTTGCCAACAACTCTCTCTTTGCTTCTTTCCCATAGGCAAAAGTAATATATTTGAATACATTTTTACAAAATGTATGTGTGTATTTACATATATTTATATGACAGATATCGAAATATATGCTTATACAGGTCTGGAAAAAATTAAGAGACCACTCCTAATTTTTCTTAAATCAGCATATCTACATATCATATGTATGGCAGTCATTCCATTCCAGTGTCTGTTAAATTCCAACACAGGCACACCTCATTTTACTTAATGAGGTACTGATTAGGTGATTACCTGAACCAAATCTAATTTAACGAGGAAAAGTATAAAAACCACTGCTGTGGTCATCACTATCCACTTGCATTAGGACCTATTGCAATAGTACCTCAAAGGTAATTTCAATAAAAAAAATAACTATTCAGCATGACAAAAGAGTTGAAAAGAAAAGCTTTCAGTGAGGAAAAGAAGGGTTCAATTCTGGCTTTACTGGCAGAGGGATACAGTGAGCGTCAGGTTGCTTCCATCCTGAAAATTTCAAAGACGGAGGTTCATAAGAACAAGGTCAAGCAACAGACATTGGGGACAACAAAGCTACAGACTGGCAGAGGGCGAAAACGATGTCCACTGACCGAGATGACCATCAACTCATGTTGTCACTCAACAACCGTAGGATGACATCAAGTGACCTACAAAAAGAATAGCAAATAGCAGCTGGGGTGAAGTGAACGGCGAGGACGGTTCGAAACAGTCTCCTAGGGGCAGGGCTGAAGTCGTGCAAAGCTAGAAAAAGCCCTTAATCAATGAGAAGCAAAGAAGAGCCAGGCTGAAGTTCGCAAACGACCTTAAGGATTGAACTGTAGAGGAATGGAGTAAGGTCATCTTCTCTGACGAGTCAAATTTTCAGCTTTGCCCAACACCTGGTGGTTAGACGGAGGCCTACAAGCCACAATGTCTCGCACCCACTGTGAAATTTGGTGGAGGATCGGTGATGATCTGGGGATGCTTCAGCAGGGGCTGGAATTGGGCGGATTTGTCTTTGTGAAGGACGCATGAATCAAGCCAAGTACAAGGTTATCCTGGAAGAACATCTGCTTCCTTCTGCTCTGACAATGTTCCCCAACTCTGAGAATTGGTTTTTCCAGCAGGACAATGCTCTATGCCACACAGCCAGGTCAATCAAGGTGTGGATGGAGGACCACCAGATCAAGACCCTGTCATGGCCAGCCCAATCTCCAGACCTGAACCCCATTGAACACCTCTGGAATTTTATCAAGAGGAAGATGGATGGTCACAATCCATCAAACAAAGCCTTGAATTTTTGTGCCAGGAGTGGCATAAAGTCACCCAGCAGCAATGTGACAGACTGGTGGAGAGCATGCCAAGACGCATGAAAGCTGTGATTAAAAATCAGGGTTATTCCACAAAATATTGATTTCTGAACACTTCCTAAGTTAAAACATTAGTATTTTGTTGTTTTCTTTGCATTATTTGAGGTCTGAAAACAACGCATTTTGTTTTGGTTATTTTGAGCAGTTGTTGTTTTCTACAAATAAATACTCCGAATGACAATATTTTTATTTGGAATTTATGAATACTTATTTCACTCATTAAAATGCAAATCAATTTATAACATTTTTGACATGAGTTTTTCTGGATTTTTTTGTTGTTATTCTGTCTCTCACTGTTCAAATAAACCTACCATTAAAATTATAGTCTGATAATTTCTTTGTCAGTGGGCAAACGTACAAAATCAGCAGGGGATCAAATATTTTTTTCCCTCACTGTATGAATGAAAATATTTTGAAATATTACAGTTTTGTCCCCATTTGAACATTGTATGTTTGTATCTTTAAATATATGGGAATTAAATACATTTCCACATGGCAATCTGGTTAGAGAATGTTTTTGGGGGTGTTTTACAGATATATTTCCATATTCATTTTATCCATTTATACAATATTATAAATATTGTCAACTAATGTATTTAAATATGTTTTTGTTTTATTGAAATATTTTCTGACATATTATTTTTGCATGAATCCCACATCATGATTTAATTTCAGAATACAGTCGTAGTAAACAAAGGTCGTTATTAAGATGTTTCTAACCAGAATACACTGTGTGTGTGTTTTAGATGAAATCACTTCCCCTTTATGAATACTCCTCTTATTTTTCTGTGTCTTTTCTTCTTCAGAGCTTTACTGGACAATGAAAATTTGATGGGAAATTTCTCTTCAACCAATCACCGAAGAAGAATTTCCATATCTGGTAATTCATCACGCGAAACCGAGTAGCAATGTGGATGACACTGGTGTAGGACAATATAGTTTGATGTGTGTCATAGCCATCACCACCTATCTCTGTAGTGGATTGTATCTAAAAACATTAGACCCCAAATAGTAGGGGATGATGTGTGGTGGTGTGGGGACTGAAATGGGCCCTTTAAGATCTGTGACAAAGTCCACCTAAAAGGTTATTGAGCCATCTGGCATTGCTTTCCTGTAATTCAGACTTGAGGGGAAGGAAGTCGAAATCAATATGTCCCCATTACGGCCTAACCACTGTTCAGGAGAACATGTATCCTAATATTACCTTTGGGAGGGGGTTTATGGATCTCTGTCAACCTATGATAAAATGCAAGACATTACGGGCGCCTCTTGAGTGGGGCATGGGCGAGTATGCTTGTGTCACTGCAACCTGGGTTCAATACTTGGTTGTGTCTCTGCAAACTGGGTTCAATACCTGGTTCTGTCAATGCAAACTGGGTTCAATATCTGGTTCTGTCTCTGCAAGCTGGTTCAAGACCTGATTCCGCCACACTGTCCTTGGCTGGAAGTCCCATAACAGGGTTATTCCTTGGGACCAGTCTGGCACCTACAAGTTAACTAAGGTTGTTAGTCAAAGATACATTTTTCTCTAAGGAATTTGCTTCTGTTGACTTCCTGGTTTAGCAATCATTATGAGAAGCAGCACAGTTTGGCGGGCATGTATTAGAAGATGCATATCTCAATCTTTAATATCAGGTGCCTGTTGAGAGTTGCTGTCACATGACAAGGTTGTAGTAGAAATTTTATTAAATCATGAGAAAACATGAAGATATTATGAACGTTTGCAAGTATTTTTTAAATTTTTTACCCATTAAAACTACTGCACACTTTATGCCAATTCAATAGCTCTTTTCATGTTATTTACAGATGGAGTGCATAGCCCCCGAGGTGTAAAGCAAAGTTTCCAGACCCAGATGGCCACTGGTCACAGGATCAATTCTGTCTCTACCATCCATGGAATGAGCACACAATCCAAGTCAACAATGTATTCATCACCAATCGCTCCAAATTGTGCAACTGCCAACAAAACACCTGAGAGATCTGAAATGACTGAGGAACAGCCTGTTAACTTTAACATAGAGGCCAAACAGCAGCCATGTTGGGCAACACCTTACCCCAAAGTACCACAGAATGGAATTGCAGTTGACTACTTCAGACCCCAGGATGTCAATGAAGAAGTTAACTATGCTGAACCTCTCTCTCCTCACACTGAAGAGGCAGGAGCTGATTTTGTAGCGATGCATGGATCCTCTGACCTTGAGGATCAATCCATTTGGGATAGGGAAATGGAAAAAGAGGATCAGAACATAGTCAGAACTTGGCCTGCTGAAGAGAAAACACTTATGGAATCTACCATGTGCCACCACGTTGAATCCAGCTTCACTGTGCCATCGGATGGTCAAAAACTCTCCAGCCCTTCAGTGAGCTATGGAAACGCTCAATCTACTTGTTCAGTGACAGAGGCACGTTCTGATTTCTCAGTGAATGATGAAAATGATGGAACTTTTGAAATGTCTAATGAAATCGAGGAACCTCTCCCAGATCTACCTTACAGTCCCATGAATGAATTGAAGGAAGGACAACTAGAAACCACAGAGAAATATGAAGAATGCGTTGAAAATGAAGACTTGGAATCCAAGACATTCATAAGCAGTCAAACATCTGAGTGTGGGGTGGGGAGAAGTGTTTACAACAATCCAAAAGAGTTCAAACAAGAGAAAGATACTTCATATAAATCTACTCAACCCTCCCACTGCTCGGAAGAGGCATTTCACCATGTTAGAAGACTGGAGGAAGATGTTGTAAGTCTCACCAAAGATTATGATGAAAAGGATACCTCTAACAAATATGAGATTCAACTGGAAGATGAATTGCAACCCCATGGATATTTGAAGGATGAAAAGTTGAAAAGATTGGAAGGATTAAATGAAGAAAATGATATGACAAAAGTAGTCGACGAGTTCAGCCAACTGGAGAATATCTCATATGAATCTGCTCAAACTTCGAGCTGTTTAAAAGAGATATTTCCCCAAGCAGAAAGTGTAAAGGAAAGTGATTTCAATCTTTCCATAGGGGATGAAATACATGATATGACTAATCAAAATGAGCAACCAGATGAATTGAGCCCCAATGGGAATGTAACAGCTGGATGGGAAGAAGTGGGGTGCTTCAGCGAGAAAAACGACATGAGTGAAAGAATCGATTGTCGTAAAGAAGGAAATTATCTCCTGACAGAGGAAGAAATGTTAATTCACAGAGAATCCCAAACCAATCAAACTGAGCAAAATATACCAGCTAATGGACAGAAACTCAATGCAGATGAGGAAGAACACATACTCTCAGGTGGAGAAAAATGTAATCTATCTGAGCAAGAGAATGTATTCTCAGGTGGAGAAAAATGTAATCTATCTGAGCAAGAGAATGTACTCTCGGGTGGAGAAAAATGTAATCTATCTGAGAAAGAGAATGTACTCTCGGGTGGAGAAAAATGTAATCTATCTGAGAAAGAGAATGTACTCTCAGGTGGAGAAAATCTTAATGTATCTGAACAAGAGAATGTACTCTCAGGTGGAGAAAATCTTAATGTATTTGAACAAGAGCAAATTGGTGAAAAATTGAATCTATCCGACAATGACAAAGAGCATGAAGATGACACTCCTAGTACATCTATTTCAGGGAGGGCTGAGCTAATAGGCAACAGCTACGCTCAGGAAAACACACTAGCTGACACGCGTCCCCTAATCCGGTACAAGAGCGACGAGACAGATGCCAATACTCAGGCCTCATACATGGGAGAAAGTGACGCCAGTGATGGAGAAGAGGTCAAGGAGGTTGGACAGACAGGATTATGCATCTTGGGTGAAGGTAAGTCCAAACGGTTTGATACAATGGAAGACCTGAATGAAGAGTCCGAAGGCCATGCCATGGATCAGGAAGGTAAGATGGGCTCCACACAAACAGAGGACACAGATGGTAGCCAAGCAATGGAGTATGGCACATTAGGGAACAATGACAAACATACTGAAGATTCATGGAACCAGAAGGCAGAGGAGGAGCAATTCTATGAAGAACTTACAACAACTGGAGGGTACTCAAACATTTACAGTGATGAGGACTATAACGAAGAGAAAATTGATAGATTGGTGGAGCAGGAATTAGAGAATTTATCTATATCCAGTTACAGTGAACATTTTATTGGGCCGATGAGTAAGAGCGGGTCAGTATTAAGCCTTCAGGCAAAAGACATGAGCAGTGAAGAGGTAGAGCAGATACATTCAGAAAACCTGAATCAATCTGAACAAATACCTCTAAGGGAAGAAAAACTAAATGAATCTCAGCAAGACCATATACCTTCAAGCAGAGATGAACTGAATCTATCAGAGTCAGAGGAAATACCTTTAGGTAGAGAGACACTGAGTCAATCTGAGCAGGAGTATAAACCTTCAGAGACTATGTCTTTGCTGCACTCCAGGATTCTAATGACATCTGAAAACACATCCCTTAGAGGCAATGCGGTCAAAATGTCCCAAGCAGAATACTTGACTCCAGATATATTCAGTACAGGACTGGGATCTGACGCCGAACCAGAAAAAGAGAATGACCAGAAACTGTCTGTGCTGAATGATGCAAATCAAACTAAAGATCATTCCAACCATAGCAAAATGAACAGCAGGTCTGGGATTCCAACCGATATGAACAAATCTGATATTGAAGAGTCCAACAGCTCAGATGATGACTCGCCAAATGCTAGCCAGTATTTGGAACCTGTCACTAGAGCAAATGTAACAAGAAATCAGGAAGACTTGTTAGATGTCTCTCAGGAAAGGCATTCCTCTGTGGATTGCTCTTCTCTTCTGCAGCATTCTACTGGGGAGGTCACAAATGATGAAACAACCCATGAAGATCTTCAGGCAGAGAAAGCGGAAGTCTTCGAAAGTTCAAATAAACACCCAGAATCTGAAGCCCATTTTGCAGGTGACAAGACAGACTCAGAAAGATCACCCAAAATGAACAGCAAAGGTCAGGGCCTTAACAAATTATTCAGCTCTGGCGTAGACAATGATTTCTGGGGTTCCAACCTGGAGACAGGAGACACTTATCAACCTTTAAAGCCACATGACCATGTGACCAAACAATCCAATCCGAACCCAGCCTTGGCTAACAACCTTGTCTGGGGGGATCTGGAGAATCAACAGATGGCCAATTGGAACACAAATATGGAGGGTGACACAACTAAAGCTTCCTCCATCGAAGAGGATGAGAAACGGAGGCCCGAACAGGTAATGCAGCCTTTGTGTTCAGATATGGTGGAAGGTGTGAATGTTGCTTCTGAAGACGGGGGAGACTCTTGGTCATTGGGGGACGAATAGGAACAATTTCTATAAGGAGCAATGTTTCTACAAGGAGTAAAATAGACGATCAATTACTGAGAGTGTAAAACTACAGATAAAGTTTTTCAATTTGAGCATTGATTTACAATCCTTTCCCTAACATGAACATGTCACATTCATGTAATATCACATAATATCTTGAAAATTCATTTAGTAATCATCCAAGCAGAATTTGTTTTGTTTGCTAGAAAATCAAAGTGGTGCCTTTGGGGCACACCTTGCTGATATTAACCACCAGTGTGCCTACTCCATCTGCAAACAGGAACCTGTTTGAAAGCTTTACATCTCGATATTTGACAAGCATGTTTTTTTCTTCTTCTAAATTAATTAGAGAACCACACGTTTCCATTTGAAAGTCAAAGCATTCTGGATGGTCATAACTGAAACTGAACTTCATTTGGTTGTACTGATTAATCCAAAGCCAAAACATGCAAATTGTTCTAAATGAGAACCATGTTATTTTACTATGCTTAAACAGGAAGTGTGTTTTTCTAGTGTCAACTTTTAGTTTAACATCTTAGTTCATTTCCTAAAGACTTTAAATGGTTAAATTTTTGTATAGAGTAGATGTTCTATCTGTTTTAACAATGTTTTTCCATAAACATTTTATTATTATTTTTAGTAATTGAAACTCACACTACAACGTTTGATATCCAAATAGTTTACATACATCTGAAAACATTTCAAACATAGTTTCACAAAGTATAGCTGACATAGCTTCATTATCAGTCTATGTACCATATCAGTCCACAACCCTCCCTATGCACTGATGGGTATTTGTTACAGTAAAACAACCTGAATTTGTGTTCTTTGGGCTAGAATTGCAAAACAAACTTAAAATGTAGCAAATAGATATAATGAAACATGACAAATATGATAACAATTGTATTTCAAACTTCTTTGGACTTATTTTATGCATGCTGCCATTAACTCCACATTGAAACATATACATTTTGTAAAGCTTTTGTGAAATGTAATGAGGAAAAATGAATAAAAATGGAAACAAATAAACACAATACAGTCTGGCATTCAGTAGTCTCCTCTGACAGAGACCAGGACACACTGAGTTGGGAGACTAACTATCCGGCACTTGCTTGAAGCTCTTCATAGACATAAAAGTATGAGCTCAGACTAGGTAATGAAAACAACGGGCTTCTCCTTAAGCATCCATCTCTGTCTCCTCTGTGTATCACATTATAGTTATAGAGAGCCAGGGACGGCGTGGGAGGCCATGGCTAGATTTGGCACCATCCCAGCTTAACTAGCCTCAATGCAGGCTGGCTAACAAAGCCACACTGAGCCCTCAGTAGCAAAGAACTGTCCCATGGGAAGACTAAGAGAAAGAATATGCAACAAGGAACAATGGGTGACTTCCCCTCCCTCCTTTTCCTGCCACATGGCCTTCTTTCCCCCTTTTTGTCATTCATTAGTCCGTTTCCAGAACAATGGAGGCTATTTTAGCTGTGGGTTGCCTGCTCACTGCTCAAATCTGTGCGGTGACTGATTGAATAAGGGGGGAAGCACAGCCCATTGACAGAGAAAAGAGCAGGGTGTTGGAATGGCATTGTGACATTGGACTGTCCATTCCCGGCTTGTTACTGGAAACACTACTGTCACTGTGGAATAACAACATTAAATCACCTATATTTAATCACAGTTCAATAGAGGTGTTATGGAGGGACATGCTACACATGTCCATCTCTGTGAATAGTCTGCTGACTAACAGACAGGTGGCCCCGCATCTGATGCAAGAGACTGAAAGTGCTTGGGTCAGTCTGGGTACAGCTGTGAGCAGAGTATCCTTTTCAGCTAGACCAGTGGCTATGGTAGGGGGATGGTCTCAGCTGGAAGGCTTTGTGTGCGTGCATGCGTGCGTGTCCAAAATGTGGTTATCATCACATTGTTTCCTGTCACCCTTTTAAAATTCTATTTTTTGGATTACTATTAAGTTAAAGGCAAAAGTTACAATTAGGGAAAATTTAGAATGATTTGTCTGGACCTCAGAAACATAGAAACATGAATGTTTCTGTGTGTCTGTTTGAAAGAGCCACACACAAGATGGAATAACAATTCAAGCTCTCTATAGACAGTGTATTTGCACTCCAACAACCACACATAATACTGTGAGTATAGTGGAATTCAAAGGTATTTGACCTCCTTGAATCTTTTCACAAGCTGTTGCATTACAAAGTGGGATTGAATAGTGATTCCAGTGCGATTTCTTTTTGCTAACCACCTTTACAAAATATTCTGTATATGTCAAAGTGGAAGAAAGTTGTAATTTTTTATATTACTGACATATAATAATAATAAACATTAATATACCTTGTTTAGATATATTCACTATTCCCGTGATATAAACACTTTTGGAAGCAATGACAACTGTGAGTCTTTTGGGGTAAGTTTAAGATCGTTTCATATTTGATTCTGCTGTATTTTTCCCATTATTCTTTCAAATATTCATCAAGGACTGTCAAAGTGATGGTGATTATAGCTTGAAAGCAATCGATTTAAGGTAAAACTTAATGTCTGGTTTGAGGCAGATTGAAGCAGGCTTTCTGCTTGAGTTTGGTTGTGATTAGCTGCATCCCGTTCCTTTTGATCTGGGAAGCTCGCCAGTCTTTGGCTAATTTAAATAGAGGCCATACCATGAGTCAGCCACCACCAAGTTTGAAAACTAGAAGGCAGTTACTTTCACCACAATATAAGGCTTTGGATTTTGGTCAAAAAGCTTGTTGCTTTGATATGTTTGTTGTTTTGCAGTATTATGTTTCTGCCTTGCTGCATGCAGGATGCTTGTTTTGGAAAATTCTTATTCTGTGTATGTCTATTATTCTGTTTATTGTCACAACAACGTTGGTTATCTATCCTTAATTGTCACCCATGCCAGCAACATAAATCTGTATCTGTTTCAAAATCACCAGTGTTCACATGATATCCCTGTACAGTTTCCTTAATGTCCTGCAGCTCAGTTCAGAAGGACACAAGGGCTTAGGAACCCCCCCCCCCAGTTCTAGAAGCAGGTAAGGTGATCCACACTGAATAATGAGATCACTTTGAGAAAAATATTTAATGTGTCCCTTTTAATATCAAACTCTGTCCTACACCCTTGGAAGGACAATTATCTTTTAATATGTCATCGACAGCATAATAATTAACATGATAATGTTTTTAAAATGTGTGATTTGTTATTGTTATCCATTTACCAATCACTCTTTATGACTGAAGGTGTAGCTGAATCTGTGCCTGAAATTCAATACTTGACTGAAGGACCTTACAGCTCTCTGCATGTAGATGGAGGAAGGGGGTAAAGTAAATATAAATCCCATATTATTTCACATAAATAAATAAGTGAACCCACACACCTTATTATGGGATTTAAGGCAAATTTTACACCCGAACTAATTTCGTCTTGTTTTAAGACAGACAATACATGTACTTTTTTCAAGGGCATTCTTATTTATGAATATGTAAACGTGTGAAATGTTCTTTTCACTTTAACATGAAATATGAACAAGGAAACAGGTCGACACAGTGGCTTTTGATTGGGTTCAGCTGTATTTGATATCTCAGGCCGCAGCAGTTGCTCTGAAGAATGTGTGAATCATTGTACCAGAAAAGGCACCCTATTATGATGAGATCATGTCTGGCAGGCACCAACAGGGTGAGAGAAACAATCAGCCAATGTCCTTGACTCTCTAATTCCTCTAAAATGACAGCCTTGCCAGAGTAGGGATACGAGTATGTCTCAACCGAATTGCTCTAAATAAAACATCTACTGTGATTATGATATTTTTGGGACTCACTGACGCTAGCCTACATAATAACGAACATGTTCATATATTCTGAAATATTTTGTACACTGATGGAAGACCTAGTGGATTATTTTTCAGTTGGCTCAAGGGAGCTGGGCAGTAGCAGATGTCCACTATAATCTGATTGAAGACATCCTCCTGTGAATTCACTGCATCACTTAGGAGAGAAGCCATGCATAATGGACTGGCCACACCCTGGCCCATCCGTGACACACACACACACACACACACACACACACACACACACACACAGAGTAAATAAGGATACACTGCTTATCACTGGTTATTTGACAATAAGTCAGATCTGACAATAAGTCAGATCAGTTTGGAAGTTGTTAATATTTGTCCATTTGAAACAGAAGTGTGTGGGAGTCAAAGGCTACTGAACAAAACAGCCAACCATCAGGCTGACACTGAAGGACCATCAATCTCTCTTCATCGTATTAAAATATCAGATTGAAGAAACGTGAATTTATTAAGCATTGGTTTACTGTTCAACCTAATGACCAATGACATATTTAAAACCTAACATTTTGTCAGTGGAAACATCATCATGCAATGAATAGACACATCAACATATGACTTCTCCATTAAAACTCACCCACTCCAGTCATTCTAAGAACATTTAGCTTCCTTTAATCCCACAACAGTGAAACCTTCAGAAACTGTAAATGTACACAAAAGCTAGTTGTTTTATTGAAATAACTTCAGAATCAGAATTTACCAGTTAGTCCTAAATAGATGAATTTCTTTAGAAAACTGGCTTATGTTCAGGGGTTGTAGAATTATTTAATGTCTCTAATACTCCGCAATGCCCAAAGCATTTCAGCACATCTGGTGACATCTAGTGGTGAAAATGCATCACAGCAATTATTCACATTTCCAACATTTGGGGGGAAGTAATCATACTGACAATTGTACCAGTATGTCACTTATCAAACGTTGTCAGAAAACAAGTTTGATAGAGAACACAAAGGCACATTATAATGTATCACAATAACAAACCAAACATCTTTGTAGGTCAACTTGTCTATTTAATATATAAAATACGGTAAAACATACGAAAAAAGGACAGGGAAGGGACAAATGGATACTTTGGTACAATAACAAACACTTTTTTTTGTAAAAGCAGTATAGAATTTGTAATAACATATCAGTGCATACTTTATTTATGAAAATATACACAAATTGTATATCATTCTCCAAAAACAAAACAAAAAAAATATTTTTACAACAAAAAGCAGACTAGCCGAACACAATATATTAGCTATAATTTATTTGAAACTTGTTTCTTCAATGTATATTTTATTTGTGTGTGATGTATACTCTTATTGATATTACATTTCATATTCATTTCCTATAACATGATTCATCGTTTGTTACGCCCATGCATTGACATCATTGTGTCTGGTCAGAAATAAATTAAATGAGTCTTGTCCCCACTGTACTATGTGTAGACTAAGTTGACAAAACAGTTGACAAAAAAATTGCAGCATTGAACTGGTCTTTATATTCAGTTTGTATACCACCTCTTTCCATCAGCTCACATGTACTAATATTACTACATCTGTCTCCTTTTATGAATCGTGCAATATTAGTAACACCCTTTGAAGAAAACATAAACCAGAAAAACAAAACAAAAATATATTTATATAATATTTATATATAATAAAATAAAATTCAAATAAAACAATATTTCTACTCTACACAAAACCGCAAAAAATAAAATTGCCTCTTCAATATCATCATTACAATTTCCATCGATGGTCACAATAATGATAATATGAATAGTAATAGTAGCGATTATCATAGAACTATTATAATTAACAGACAATAGAACTGTCACTAGCACAAATTAACACTGGAAAGTGAGTGAGATTCTCTAAACATCATTATACATGAGGAATATGGGGGCAGGTCACTATTCTCATGACGATTGTCTTTCCTTTGTGATTACAATGACCCTAGTGCTGTTCTGAGATCCATGGCAGGGCTTTATACTACACCTCGCTTGGCTTAACTAATGTCCAGACCACTAAACAACGACATCACCCACCTCCAAATCAACACTCCAGAGGGACAAGACTTTGCTTCATGGCTTGTGGCCCTATTCAAGACATAGCTACCATTGTTATAAAAAAACAAACAAACAAAAAAACATCAGAGGTCAAAAAGCATCATTTTGTTCAAAGCTCAGGACACAACAGTCGTACAGTCTTAGGGTGCGTGAATATAACCACTCTCCCTCTCCCTCTGCACCCCACCCAGACGGTCGTCTAAACTGGACTCCTGGAGAGCCAGGCTGCACAGCACTCACAGCAGCCATTACAGGGTTATGGAAGGATAAAGAGTCAATGGCAGGCCATTTGGACTTGACGTGGATGAGGTACGCCGAATGTGAGCGTGGTCGTGGTGTCTGGGACCTAGTCGGGGGCGTCAGACTGGTGGGGAACAGAGGGGTTCACCACTGGAGAGCTGCGGGCTGTGATAAGGTAACATGGCCAGGGTGGAGAGCACCGGGGCGCCCGGGCCCGTTTGCCTCGGATGGGTCAGATGTGGTTGGGGACATGCAGACATGACAGTCCCATTGTGGAGGACACCTGGCTGGTCGAGGGGTCGGGGGTGGGGGTTAAAGTGCGCTCCATCAGAGTCCAATTCGCTGCTACCTCCCCTTCTGCCCCCCCCACCCCCCTCCCTCCCTCCCTCCCTCCCTCCCGTGGCTTTGTGATATGGTGCACGTCTACAAACACATAGAAATAGAAAGACAGATCTGCAGAGAATCGACACATCCGCTTTTAGTGAAATCCTGCCAAACCGAGGTGAACATCTCTTTGATATGCCGGTACAATCCCTGTCGTCCATCATTACCTCTGCATCGGTGCAGCTCATCACCTGCTTTCCAATTCTGCTTGTGCTGCTGCCTGAAGCTTTTTAAATATATATATATATATATATATATATATATATATATATATATATATATATATATATTTATTTATTTATTTACTGTATATGCTCTATATGTTTACCCTAAAAAAAGTTGTACCTGCTATACAAAAGCCATACCAAAGGAAATACAGACAACAAATTGCTTACTGTATTGTATATACACTGTTTTTCCCTTTCTCTCCCCATTTACATCGCTCATCCTAAAGTTTCTGAAACACAGGCATTGTTTAACAAAAATACTTTTCGTGTCTGCGCGGATGCGGATGAATTTGAGCGTTGGCAAAATCGAAAAGGTGGGAACATAGTAACAAAGAAATGTACACACAAACACACACAAAAAAAGCATTTGAAATAAATATCAAAAATCACACACACCCACACACACACACACACACACAGCATATGAAGTTCCTATGTAGGTATCTGAAGGATGTCATAGAGCTTATGCAGCTCTTCCCTGATAAAACAGTCTTTTACCTCAATAAGGTTTGGATGTTTCAGATTAAACAGCTATTTGCATGGTTCCGATTAAAATACCTGGCTAAACAGTACCAGGATCAGCCACTTCAGAAGAGTTAATCTTGTCTTCCAAAATGGACAGCTGGTCAGTAAACTGGGAGTTCTGCATTGTCAGATCAATCAAAAGGTTGATATAGAAATGTAAAGATGGTTGATGTACAACAGTCAGACTGAGGGAGGACATAATATTCCAGGAGAACAGTTAAAAAGACCAAATACCACCAACCTCATACTTGTTAGAAAAAAACACCGAAAGCCGGGCAGATACAAACAAGTAGATTCATTTTGGTTGTCGTACTGTTTTCCAACAGAACAGTGCAGCTGGGCAAGAGACCTACGGTGTATGCCAGGTAGGCTATAAGTGTGTCATCCTGCAGTCTGGAGGAGAAAAGACAAACTACAAGATGTGTATTATGATGTGTAGAGATGAGGAGAAAAGACAGCAGTCCATTGTTAGTCAGTTTTCCAGCTTCTCTCTACTCTCTCTCTGCAAGAGGTGAGAGTGAGATTGAACGAAAAAAAAAACAACACAAATTCACACCAATCCAAATCTCACCCAACCCACCATGACAACATGTAGTCCCTGGTTGGGTGGCTCCGCCCCTTCAGAGGGTGTCCGTGTCGGTGCGTGAGTGAGCATGTGCGGAGGATAATAGTATAAAACACTAAGCAGAGTGGTGCGCATTGGTGTCAACGCATACATTAGTAAGAGAAACGGGGTGTGTAAGAGCATGCGCAAATGTGTGTGCGCGTGTGTGTGAGGTCAGTATGTACTGCACGGATAGTAAATAGGTGGTTGGGATAGATAGAGAAGGGGGCACGCCTCCATCTCTCTCCTCTTCTCCTCTATGTGACCCAGGTGTCCAGTCTCATTCTCTTCCCGTTGGTCCCCTCCTGCTCCTGCTGTTCCTGCGAGGGCCTCAGGTGCCCCATGGCCGAGGAGGCCCCTCCCTGGTGGTGGAAGTCCCGTCCCTGGGCCCCGTCGTCCCTCTCTCCCTCATAGGAGCTGCCGTTGCTGCTCAGGCTGTCCACCGGCGAGCGGCCCTGATGGGCGGACGGCTCCAGGCGCAGGGCCCCCGGGTACTGGCCGGACAGGGGGGCCCCCGTGATGGTCACGAGGCCCCCTCCTCCGCCGCCCCCGCTCGTAGAGCACGGGGTGCTGCGGTCACGATTGGGCGACACGGGCTCCGACTTGATGTTGACATTTGGGTTAGTGTTGATGGTCAGCATGGTGCCCTGAGGAAGGTGGCCCACCGGCCTGGAGGGAAACAAGGGGGGAGGGACAGAGACACAGGATGAGACACGTGGCGGCATCTGCTGGCCGGCCGGGGTTACTCTGACGCTCCTGAAGAGCCTAAACATGACGTTAGACACAGGAGGCCAGACAAAGAGCTGCTCGACAGCACACTGTACATGAAGCACTGATGGAACACTGAGCCAACACCTGGAGGTGGAGGAGGTGGCCTACATAGACAATGTGTCAGCAAGCTACTGTAGGTGGGGAAACCATCAGAAGACTGCCCACAGGAAGGATGGAGTCGTTTAAGAGGAGGAAATACATTTTCAGGAAGTGAGTTCCACCCAACTATTCATACTATTGCGGGTGACAGCTAATGTGGCTAATATCTAATGACAGTTCATGTTTGGGGAACACTGCTAAGCAACCGGTAACCAGCGATGCCGTCATCTCAGGGAGATTCTTGTGAAGGCTGTGTGGGGGCAGATGGACTGAGATTAGATTCTTGTGAAGGCGGTGTGGTGGCAGATGGACTGAGGTTAGACACACGGACAACAGGTACAGACAGACTGGAGGTCAAGGCCACACGGAGACCACGGTCCACAAGCCATGCAGCCTCACTCAGGAGACCAAGTCACTAGGATTTGATGCATGTGGTGCAACAGTGACATCTCTTCAAAGTCAACTCAAGTCATCTACAACGACAGTAAGTCCATCTGTAAATACAGACATCCGCCTCTCAATTGGAATAGGCTGCTTGACCTTTAAACTAGCCAGAGCTGAAATAAGACACAATGACCTGTTTATTAGTGTCGGCTATATATCTCAGAAATACAAAGAAGTAAAAGGTAATTCAAGAATGTGTCTTCACATTACAGCGCACACACACTCACGCGCACGTGCACACGCACGCACACATGCACGCACACACACGCACACACCTTGACAGTGCCCCTCTCTATGTGCCACTTTATCAAGCTTGAGCCCTGCCTCATAGGCTGGTACAGGTAGATGGATTATAGTGCCACAGGGCTCCCTGTTGCTATGGAGACTAGAAAGGGCAGAGTCAGCAGACTGGTGCCAGTGAAGGTGTCCTCAGCAGGCTACCTCAGAGCGCAACACAGCCAGCACAGCCAGAAGCACACGGTTACAGTACAGTACAGCGCCTCCCAAGACATGTTCCAGAAGGACCCCTGCGTGGACTGGTTTTCACTTGAAACCGGCCTCTTAAGAAATGATCTAAATTCTGAACAACAGGAATACTGTTATAAAAGCTTCAGATTGAGCCTCAGTTTAATAATGGCTAGATATGATTTGAAATGAAAACCAGTATTCGTGGGGTCCTAAAAGACCCAGTTTGGGGAGCAGGGCCATGCCATGTGGCTAGTTAGTGAGGAGATATACAGTACCAGCAGAGGCCCTCTTCCCTGCCAAAGAGCAAGTTTGATTGAGAGGCCATGCTGTAAAGAAGGGTAAAAAAAAACACCTTTGAGAAACGAACACAGGGAGGATTAAACAGAAAACTTCTATCTAAACATCAGACAGCGTAAAAACTAGTCATAGATAGAATGCAAAATAGTCAACGATTTCTACATTTCAGCTTTGTAAAACATTGCATAATAAATTCAGTCCAATCAATAGATTATCATTATTTGGAGTTCAGCAACAAAGACACCAATCTAGTCCCTACAGAAATATACGTTTGTTATTGAGCTTTCTGTGTCTCTTTCTCTCTCTCCAGTGTTGCGTAATCAAGTTGTGTTGATACAGAGATTTCCCTATACTGACATCTGGAAATAAACACACAGCTATTCCTTAAGGAGCAAGGGAGTATGTTTAGTATCCTGCTATGTTTGTTATCCTGCAGTGTGTAGTGTACTGCTACGTTAGTATCCTGAGGTGTTTAGTATCCTGAGGTGTCTAGTATCCTGTTACATTTAGTATTCTGAGGTGTTTAGTATCCTGAGGTGTCTAGTATCCTGTTACATTTAGTATTCTGAGGTGTTTAGTATCCTGAGGTGTCTAGTATCCTGTTACATTTAGTATTCTGAGGTGTTTAGTATCCTACTATGTTTAGTATCCTACTATGTTTAGTATTCCCCGGTGTTTAGTGTTCCACAGTGTTTAGTGTTCCCCAGTGTTTAGTGTTTCCCAGTGTTTAGTATCCTGCAGAGTTCAGTCTTCTGCGGTGTTCAGTCTTCTGCGGTGTTCAGTCTTCTGCCGTGTTCAGTCCTCTGCTTTGTTTACTATTCTGCGGTGTTTAGCATGCTGCTTTGCACATATTGAATAGGAGAGTATGTGCACAAACATGTCACATAGGTAACAAAACTGCTGTGTGTACTCTAAAACGTGATATAAACAGAGGTACGCCTCTCCCTGAACAAAACAGCTGAATTGAGAAAACTGACACAAAGAGAGAAACTGACAGAGAGACAGATAGAGAGGGAGAGCACTGCATAGGGAGATGTTGGAAAAAGACAGAGCAACATTAATAGTTAGAGAGAGATAGAGATTTCGGAAGGAAAAGAGACAGACCGACAGAGTGAGTTGACAGACAGACAGACAGACAGGGCTGACACACAGACAGACAGGGCTGACACACAGACAGACACAGACAGACAGAGTTGACACACAGACCAACAGAGTTGACACACAGACAGACAGAGTTGACACACAGACCGACAGAGTTGACACACAGACCGACAGAGTTGACACACAGATAGACAGAGATGACAGTTTACTTGATAATATTCCCACACTAAAGAGTAAAGAAAACTGTAAAAACCACAATACATAATGCCATGTTAGTGGAAAAGCTGTTTGAGGAAAAAATACAAATTAACCTGTTTGGAGGGGATGAAAAGAAGTAAATAAATATAGCCGGGGGTGTTTCGCATTAGATATTTACACAGTGATTTTGATTAGATGTACCGAAATGATTTTAAAAGACTAACTCTTTGAGTCAGCCCGTTTTCTTGTGAATACATCAGCTGTGTCCTAACAACAGACAGCAAAACATCCTGCAAGGCAACTGGCAACAGTTGACACGTGGAAAACAATTCAATAAACAAGTAAACGTGGTCAGGCAAGCGGGATGCCCTCGACACAGAATTAACATTTAGATTGGGCTGCTAGTCAACAGGTGCACGCTAGTCACAACCAGTCTTTACAAGCTGCGATTGGAATGATTGGCCACTCAGAGTGGTGTGCAAAGGGAGTAGTCGACAGAAATGATTTCTCCTTGCGCATCACTGCGAGTTACCGGGGCCGACAGAGAACGCCAGGCTTGATGCCCAAAACTGTCAATCACCTTTGATTGGAAGTGTACGCTTACTATAGCTACTGTGTAATAAAACCAACAACAAAACACATGGGCTGTGTCTGAGGCACTGGGGCTACGTCTGACACACTGGGGCTACGTCTGACACACTGGGGCTACGTCTGACACACTGGGGCTACGTCTGACGCACTGGGGATACGTCTGACACACTGGGGATACGTGTGACACACTGGGGATACGTGTGACACACTGGGGATACAGTTGTGCTCATACCCTGGGAGAAATTGTGAAATTTTGGCATTGACTGTGAAAATATATATTTTATTTAAGGATAATGAACATATGAAGCCATTTATTATCACATTATCACAGTTGTTTGGCTCCTTTTTAAATCATAATGAGAACAGAAATCACCCAAATAGCCCTGAGCACAAGTTTACATACCCTTAAATGTTTGGCCTTGTTATAGACACACAAGGTGACACACACAGGAGAAAATGGCAATTAAAGGGGAATTTCCGACACCTGTGGCTTTTTAAATTGCAATTAGTGTCTGTGTATAAATAGTCAATGAGTTTGTTAGCTCTCACGTGGATGCACTGAGCAGGCAAGATACTGAGCCATGGGGAGCAGAAAAGAACAGTCAAAAGACCTGCGTAACAAGGTAATGGAACTATATAAGGATGGAACAGGATATAAAAAGATATCCAAAGCCTTGTAAATGCCAGTCAGTACTGTTCAATCACTTATTAAGAAGTGGAAAATTCGGGGATCTCTTGATACCAAGCCAAGGTCAGGTAGACCAAGAAAGATTTCAGCCAAAACTGCCAGAAGAATTGTTCGGGATACAAAGAAAAACCCACGGGTAACCTCAGGAGAAATACAGGCTGTTCTGGAAAAAGATGGTGTGGTTGTTTCAAGGAGCACAATATGACGATACTTAAACAAAAATTAGCTGCATTGTCGAGTTGCCAGAAAGAAGCATTTACTGCGCCAATGCCACAAAAAAGCCAGGTTACAATATGCCTGACAACACCTTGATACACCTCACAGCTTCTGGCACACTATAATTTGGAGTCTCGAGACCAAAATAGAGCTTTACGGTCACAACCATAAGCGCTATGTTTGGAGAGGGGTCAACAAGGCCTATAGTGAACAGAATACCATCCCCACTGTGAAGCATGGTGGTGGCTCACTGATGTTTTGGGGGTGTGTGAGCTCTAAAGGCACGGGGAATCTTGTGAAAATGTATAGCAAGATGAATGCAGCATGCTGTAATACTGGCAGATGATTTGCATTCTTCTGCATGAAAGCTTTGCAAGGGACTTTCCAGCAGGACAATAACCTTAAGCACATGGCCAAGTTGACCCTCCAGTGGTTACAGCAGAAAAAGGTGAATGTTGTGGAGTGGCTATCACAGTCTCCTGACCTTAATATCATGGAGCCACTCTGGGGAGATCTCAAACGTGCGGTTCATGCAAGACGACCAAAGACTTTGCATGACCTGGAGGCATTTTGCCAAGACAAATGGGCAGCTACAGCACCTGCAAGAATTCGGGTCTCATAGACAACTATTACAAAAGACTGCACGCTGTCATTGATGCTAAAGGGGGCAATACACAGTATTAAGAACTAAGGGTATGCAGACTTTTGAACAGGGGTCAGTAATTTTTTTTCTTTGTTGCCATGTTTTGTTTTATGATTGTGCCATTCTGTTATGACCTACAGTTGAATGTGAATCCCATAAGAAATAAAAGACGTGTTTTCCCTGCTCACTCATGTTGTCTTTACAAATGGTACATATATTACCAATTCTCCATGGGTATGCAAACTTTTGAGCACAAATGTACATCTGACACACTGGGGATACGTCTGACACACTGGTGCTACGTCTGACACACTGGTGCTGGGACTGAGAAACTGGGGAGAAACCAGTTTCATACCCTACCGACAATGTCTAGGAATCCTGTAAATGTGTAATGCAAATTGGCACAACACTGCCTGGGTTTGTGGAAGGGACGTCTTATCATTACCACTGCCTGGGTTTGTGGAAGGGACGTCTTATCATTATCACTGCCTGGGTTTGTGGAAGGGACGTCTTATCATTATCACTGCCTGGGTTTGTGGAAGGGACATCTTATCATTATCACTGCCTGGGTTTATGGAAGGCACATCTTATCATTATCACTGCCTGGGTTTGTGGAAGGGATGTCTTATGATTATCACTCATTCTGGTGCATCATATCAATGCAAGTTCAGTTGTGGCCGTTAGCCAGAGGTTCTCCTCCAAGCGTGTTTGTTCTGTTTGTTCTGTTCGTTCTGGCATACTTATTGGTTGAATGGACCAGTGTAATAAAAAGCAGAGCAAAGGACACGTGACAATCTTTAACTCTCTAGACTGAAATTTTGGAAAAAAGGTGTACATTTGGGAGAAAACAACAAAGAAAACAAAAAACAGTGGGTCTGTACGTAAAGTGCAAGTCATAAAACGCTCAAGTGGGTCAAACGAAGAAACTGCTCTACTGGACAAAATATGAATTGAATTTGTACAATTTGTAGATGGGTCAAATATGACAATTGATCTTACAGTCAGGCAATCCCAGTAATATAGAGATCAATGCCTGTTATTCATCTGCTTAGATGATTTGTTAAGGTATGTATTTCCCTGTGTAAGTGCTGCCCTTAGAGACACTTGACAGACACACACACAAAGAGCATGGCCACTAGTATATTCCTGCTGCTTGTATTTCTCCTGCATATTTTTGGAGACAACACATTGTAACAAAATAGAAAGGAAGCAGGAAAGACTACCTCAACATCAAAGACAAACGACAAATGCCATGACAAGAAAACAATTTTAGAAAAATGTTGGTATAAGTTACATTAAATTGAACTGAACTGTGATACCTTAATTCTTTTCTTTTGAATTAAAGCCAACCTGAGAGCCACATAAATCGAATTTGATATGACTAAAGCATGATGATAACCACATAAGTAGCACTACATGCTAATTCATTCACCTCAGGTTAGCAGCAAAATTGGAGATGCAGTTAGCCATCTCCCCGTTCTGTTTCTCTGCGCCCCACATGCTGTGGACAAGAGGGGGAGAACAAACAGGCGGTTACATACAGCTATCTCTCAGCTAGGTTAGCCTAGCAGCCGTAATCACATAAAACCGCATTTAGCGCTAACAATGCTAGTAGTGAGAGAAGGCTTGAGGATCATTAGCTAGCATCAGCCTAAAACTAAAGCACTCCGGAAACCACGTGAGTGACATTGAGGGAGAGGGAGTTATTCAGGTCAGCCTCTCAGACAAACTCATACTCAGAGCGGAGGTGTATGCCTAACATACAGCTAGGAGGACAGTGACGAT
>JACXGI010006383.1:30807-41855 GCA_016801175.1 Esox masquinongy
ACACAGTGCCAAAGCTACCAGTACCTGGTTTAAGGACCATGGTATCCCTGTTCTTAATTGGCCAGCAAACTCGCCTGACCTTAACCCTATAGAAAATCTATGGGGTATTGTGAAGAGGAAGATGTGATATGCCAGACCCAACAATGCAGAAGAGCTGAAGGCCACTATCAGAGCAACCTGGGCTCTCATAACACCTGAGAAGTGCCACAGACTGATCGACTCCATGCCACGCCGCATTGCTGCAGTAATTCAAGCAAAAGGAGCCCCAACTAAGTATTGAGTGCTGTACATGCTCATACTTTTCATGTTCATACTTTTCAGTTGGCCAACATTTCTAAAAATCCTTTTTTTGTATTGGTCTTAAGTAATATTCTCATTTTCGGAGATACTGAATTTGGGATTTTCATTAGTTGTCAGTTTTAATCATCCCAATTAAATGAAATAAACATTTGAAATATATCAGTCTGTGTGTAATGAATGAATATAATATCCAAGTTTCACTTTTTGAATGGAATTACTGAAATAAATCAACTTTTTGATGATATTCTAATTATATGACCAGCACCTGTATATACATATATACACACACATATATACACACATATATATATATACACATGTACATACATATATACATATATATATATATATATATATACACATGTACATACACACATATATATATATATATATATATATATATATATATATATATATTTATTTATTTATTATCAGAGAGATAGCAGGGACTTTCGGAGTGGCCAGATCAACAGTTTGGTACATTCTGAGAAAAAATAACACACTGGTGAGCTCTGCAACACAAAAAGGCCTGGACCCCCCCACGAAAGACAACAGTCGTGGATCATCATAGGATCCTTCCCATGGTAAAGAAAAACCCCTTCACAACATCCAGCCAAGTTAAGAACACTCTCCAGGAGGTAGGCATATCATAAACAGAGGACTTCAGGAGAGCAAATACAGAAGGTTCACCACAAGGCGCAAACCATTCATAAGCCTCAAGAATAGAAAGGCCAGATTAGACTTTGCCAAAAAACATCTAAAAAAGCCAGCCCAGTTCTGGAACACTATTCTTTGGACAGATGAAACTGTGCCAGATCAATCTGTGCCAGAATGATGGGAAGAAAAAACGTATGGAGAAGGCTTGGAACGGCTCATGATCCGAAGCATACCACGTCATCTGTAAAACATGGTGGAGGCAGTGTGATGGCATGGACATGCATGGCTTCCAATGGCACTGGGTCACTAGTTGATGATGTGACAGAGGACAAAAGCAGCCGGATAAATTCTGTAGTATACAGGGATATATTGTCTGCTCAGATTCATCCAAATTCAGCGAAGTTGATTGGATGGCGCTTCACTTTACAGATGGACAATGACACAAAACATGCTGCGAAAGCAACCCAGGAGTTTTTTAAGGCAAATAAGTGGAATATTCTGCAATGGCGGAGTCAATCACCTGATCTCAACCCGATCGAGCATGCATTTCACTTGCTCAAGACAAAACCTAAGGCAGAAAGACCCACAAACAAACAACAACTGAAGACAGCTGCAGTAAAGGCCTGGCAAAGTATCACAAAGAAAGAAACCTAGCCTTTGGTGATGTCCATGCGTTCCAGACTTCAAGCAGTCATTGCCTGCAAAGGAATCTCGACAAAGTATTAGTAGTGAATATTTTATTTATGATTGTGTTGATTTGTCCAATTACATTTGAGCCCCTGAAATAAGGGGACTTGTTTGCAATGAAAATATTTTCATACCGCGGAATGTATGAAAATGTTTGCAATTCCTAAATGTTATTGTTATATTTTTGTTCAACCCCTTCAATTAAAGCTGAGAGTCTGCACTTCAACTGCATATCGGTTGTTTCATTTCAAATCCATTGTGGTGGCGTACAGAGCCAAAAGTATGAAAATTGTGTCAGTGTCCAAATATTTCCAGACCTAACTGTATCTTCTACAACACACAGAAAACAACAACAACAACAACAGACCTCATAATGATTGGCCACTTAGTGTGGGGCTGTATGCTTACGAAGAGTAATGTAGTCTTGTGTAATCTGGTGTACTTTAGATGCCCCAGGAGAATTAGCCTTATTTGCCGTATGTGTCATCGAGTCCTGATTGTCACTTGTCAATAGACACACACCCTTTAGAGTAACCTCAACACGTATCTTCTCCTGCATTAACACATGTGAAGTTGACCCATGCACATGCCAAGGTACACACAATGCATTCAGAGAGCTTCAGCTCTGTTTTGGATTTAGTATAGCATGTATAAAACACACACTATGCTAAAACATACGTATCCCCATGCTAATATTAGTACACCGCAAGTCTGCACACCGCAGTACACCGCAAGTATGCTAATTATATACTAACGCAGCAGGCCTTGTGTAATGTGATGCAGTTGAAAACAGTACGCCGCTCATGCCTGTGAGATCACAGCGTTCGGACACAGCAACCACAGTCTAGTCTAAGGAAAGTTTCTATTCACCTCACTCACCAGCTCCAGCTCCTCGTCTGTCTGCAGGGGGGCAGTAGGATAGAGAACACTGATTACAGCTCTGTGCTAACCTGCTGATCAAGGATCAGTCTCCAATTCTAAACCTCAACCATGGGGCTCAGTGTTAGTGAAATGCAAAACTGTACTCAGATTAGCGTCCGGGGGCTCCTTCACTGGGCACTGAAACGTTACATTCAGAAGGTTGATGATGACACAAACAGAGCCATTTCGACATCAAGTCCTCATTAAACTGTTTTAACCACATTCTCTGAGTGAGTTTCCAAACTAACCCTTCAAATTAACTGTACTATAATTAAATGACCTATTGATTATTCAACGACTTTATAAACAAATAATCACTTAGCAACCACTCTGTATAAGAAATTTTAATATATGTTCATACACTTTCCTCATTTCTGTATTCTTTATTTTATTTGCGTGTTCAATTAAAAAAACATAAGAAGCCAAAAAATGTAACTGCCGGAACACCAACAAAGATTGAATTAATGCGAGAAGACAACAGGCTCAGTCTGGGCCAGGAGAGCTGCGGTAGTGAGTCTTTCTGCTAGACACTCACCAGCTGCATTAGGCTCTTTCCACTCTGGGAGGTGATGACCCGGAGGTCAGGCTTGCGGCTGTTGACCATCTGAGGGCTGGGCGGAGGCGGGGACTTGGCCGGGACTACCTTCCCCAGGCTGTTGCCATTGGAGACGGAGAGAAGGCCTGGGGAGGCCCTGGCACTGATGTAGCCGTTGGCTGATTGGAGAGAGACAGAGAGATGTTGATATGGTGTCAGGATGGAGGGTTTGTGTGCTGTGCTCACGCCCTCAACTACTGTACAACAAATGACGAAACGCAAGGAAAAACACTGGGACTCGGTGAACATGACTCTCCCTTTCACACATTACTGGAAGAGTGCTGGCAGCACCTATTAGCTATCCACTACAGGAGCAATCTCTGTCCTATGTCAGCCATAAGACAGCACAATGTCAAAATTTAAACAGGCCAATTCAGGTCACGTCATGTGACACGCCCTTCCTAGGAACAACACTGTTTTTACAACACACAGATAACAACAACAGATAAACACCTCATGTTGCAACCGTTTACAAATCAAAAAATGCACGCTATGTATTGCTTTTCAAAGACATTTTTTCTATGGATCTGATGGCTCAATGGTGAGCAGTGTTAATCTGGGACAGCCTCAAGTAACTGAGACAACAACATTCCTTCTTGCCATGGGACAGACCAACACTGACTTCTCCTTACTGGGTTAAACGGAGACGGTGATTCAAAGACAGACTGTCTGACTGTGTGGAGAGCAGAACAGGGGACTTTCCCAGCCCTAGCAGGCACACAACCAGGCCGACACAGATAGCGTAAGCACACACGCATGCACACACATACGCACACACGCACACACACACAAGCTGGTCAGAGAGAAGCAGTGTTTTGTGATAGCAGATAAAAATTGCTCCATGACGTGTCCCAGATGCTACCAGCATGTGACCCTGTTTCATCTCACTCACACACACACACACACACACACACACACACACACGCACGCACGCACGCACGCACGCACACACACACACACGCGCACACTTCAGACACACATATGGACACACGAAGATGGGTGGCAAGGACGGAACGCTCATGCCATTCACAACTGGGACAAGAGCTCTGGGCAGCCAGTGAAGGTTACTTTGTATTGAGGTGACGGTGTCGGTAGCATTTATTTAGCAAATGTGTCACTGTTTTGGGATGGTAATACTGGTGGCTTTGAGGCACAGCCAAGGGAAAAGTGACACAGCTTGATGGAGACTTTGTGTGTTCACCTGACCTAGCAGACTCCACTCCACACAAACCCATTCACCCACACTGGCCATTTTGAAAGATTTAATTCACACAATATTTAATAATGGTAGTACCCAATGTCCAAATAAATAGTAAATACTAAGTCTTTTACATTTTGAAAGTAGTATTATCCTGCAACATGGAGAATTGTTTATTCAAACTATGATATGTATTCATCCTGAATTTTGTGATTTTATTCCCTGTTCAGAGAAATGTATCATTTAAGTTAATAGATCCATAACCACTAGATGGGGCTGTTTCTGCAAAACTAGCTCACTTTTCCAGGTAAAGGTTGCAAATAATGTAGCTACAATATAAACTGTAATCTAAGCGTGCGTCTTTAAGCAACCAATAAAAACTTACTTTAGGGACCACCAGCTAAAATTCTATCGAAATAATGGGGCATATGACGTTAACATATACATAAACATAACCTAAAATCAACCACAGTATTGTTTAATACTTGTTTCTGATTAGAAATAAGTTTTAGCAAGCACATTAATTCCTGATGTTACAGGACTGTGAATATCTTTGGGATAGCTATACAGGACACCTAATCATGACGTAAAAGGAAGCAAACTATTACATTTAAAAAGCAATAAATGCCAAAGTTTATCCTCCATACACCAAAGTTGCCAACATACAACAATGTTAAAGAAAAAAATCCAACACCTGTTTCCACTATTCCCTAACAACTTGGTTGGAGCCCTAGTCATTTCAAATCCATTGGAATTTTTTTAAATGATGACCAAATCATGAGAAAATATACTTTTACCAGGAACACATTACATCTACAGTGGATATAAAAAGTCTACACACCCCTGTTAAAATGCCAGGTTCTTGTGATGTAAAAGAATGAGACAAAGATAAATCATGTCAGAACTTTTTCCACCTTTAATGTGACCTATAACGTGAACAATTCAATTGAAAAACAAACTGAAATCTTTGAGGGGGAAAAATAAATAATAAAAAACTCACAATAACCTGGTTGCATAAATGTGCACACCCTTACACTAATACTTTGTTGAAGCACCTTTTCATTTTATTACAGAATTCAGTCTTTTTGGGTAGGAGTCTATTATCATGGCACATCTTGACGTGGCAATATTTGCCCACTCTTCTTTGCAAAAGCGCTCCAAATCTGTCAGATTGCAAGGACATCTCCTGTGCACAGCCCTCTTCAGATCACCCCACAGATGTTCAGTTGGATTCAGGTCTGGGCTCTGGCTGGGCCATTCCAAAATGTTAATCTTCTTCTGGTGAAGCCATGCTTTTGTGGATTTGGATGTGTGCTTTGGGTCATTGTCGTGCTGAAAGGTGAACTTCCTCTTCATCTTCAGCTTTCTAACGGACGCCTGAAGGTTTTGTGCCAAAATTGCCTGGTATATGGAACTGTTCATAATTCCCTCCAACCTGACTAAGGCCCCGGTTCCAGCTGAAGAAAAACAGCCCCAAAGCATGATGCTGCCACCACCATGCTTCACTGTGGGTATGGTGTTCTTTCGGTGATGTGCAGTGTTGTTTTTGCGCCAAACATACCTTTTGGAATTATGGCCAAAAAGTTCAACCTTGGTTTCAACAGACCATAACACACTTTCCCACGTGCTTTTGGGGGACTTGATGTTTGTTTTTGCATGGTTGGGGCTTGGATGTTTTTCTTTGTAAGAAAAGGCTTCCGTCTTGCCACCCTACCCCATAGCCCATTCATATGAAGAATACGGGAGATTGTTGTCACATGTAGCACAAAGCCAGTACTTGCCAGAAATTCCTGCAGTTCCTTTAATGTTGCTGTAGGCCTCTTGGAAGCCTCCCTGACCAGTTTTCTTCTTGTCTTTTCATCAATTTTAGAGGGATGTCCAGTTCTTGGTAATGTCTCTGTGGTGCCATATTTTCTCCACTTGATGCTGACTGTCTTCACTGTGTTCCATGGTATATCTAATGCTTTGGAAATTCTGTTGTACCCTTCTTCTGACTGATATATTTCAACAATGAGATCCCTCTGATGCTTTGGAAGCTTTCTGCGGACCATGGTTTTTGCTCTGAGATGCAACTAAGAAAATGTCAGGAAAATCCTACTAGAACAGCTGGACTTTATTTGTGATTAATCACTTTAAATGATGGCAGTGGTGTAATGACTTATATTTAACATGAGTTTGAATGTGATTGGTTAATTCTGAACACAGCCGCATCCCCAGTTATAAGAGGGTGTGCACACTTATGCAACCAGGTTATTGTAAGGTTTTTATTTTTAATTTTTCCCCCTCGAAGATTTCAGTTTGTTTTTCAATTGAATGGTTCACATTATAGGTCACATTAAAAGTGGAAAAAGTTCTGACATGATTTATATTTGTCTCATTCTTTTACATCACAAAAACCTGGCATTTTCACAGGGGTGTGTAGACTATTTATATCCACTGTAATTATTGTACTTCTAACACATAACTTCAACAGTACTTCCAATTAATGTTGTGATGGCAGCTTACTATCCTCATACTTGTGTGCATGTGGATCGGGTCCAAACCTCACCAGCCACAAATTACCAGTATTGAAAGGATGACGCCTTGCTGTTTATCTAAACAAAACGTTAAGATGGTGTTGTCCTGATGCCTCTAGGATAACGTGTTTAGCTTGGACAGCAACCCAGAAAAAAGACACACACACACACTCACACACACTCACACACACTCACATTATTAAACTAAATAGTGAACAGCTATCAAATGTTCAAGTCAAAAACATAAACTATAAGATGAGGATGTCAACCTCACTCCATCTTAATGCTTTTTACGTTTTAAAAAAAAATGTGAAAACTTGCAAATATGTTTTAAGGGTTAAATTTGGACGCTTGCCGTACCTAGCATTCAAACTATATAACGCATTGACAAGCTGTTTTCAAAGTCTGACATGGCTGACACAACGATTTTGAGGTGTCCCTGGGTCTGAAGTTGTTCTTTAAGCACATATATATTCTGGTATCATGATTTTAGTTTTTTTTATTTACTATGTTGTTTTTTTTTATTTACTATGTTGATTTATTTCCATTTTATTAGTGAATTTAGATTCCCTCAAGTTTTGGTTGCTACAATCATTCGTTCAATTTGTTTTATATTAATTACAGGTTTTATTTGTGATTACGCTGTCTAATATTTTGGTTGCTACAGACACTAACTAGTTGTCAGTTTGATTAGTTCTCCATTCATATGGAACTTCAGGACTAATCAAACAAACAATTAAGAAGCATCTGCAGCAAACAAAAAATGAGAAATCATGAATGAATTAATCGAGCTTATATACTGTATATAAAAACAACTTCTACTAGTAATTGTTTTCTGATGCTGTTCTATGTTAGCAGCTGTGGTATAAACAAGATAAACACCACTGTTCTGTACATTAACTTGGAAAAACTACTTAGGCCAATCCATTATTTCCAAGGTAATGTACAGAACAGTGGTGTTTATCTTGTTTATACCACAGCTGCCCACATGGAACAGCATCAGAAAACAATTACTAGTAGAAGAACGATGGTGTTCATCCCTTAAGGTGATTTGGCATGTAAATGACGTAGCATACACTTTTCAGGGACCCTTTTTGGCCTGACAGCTCCACTTTTACAACAAGTGGAAAAAAATTGTGGATTGTGATTAAAGTACATATGAAATGTTGTCAAAACGTTGTGTCTGCAACACAACAAGTTGCCAAAAACATGGACTAAGAAACCGTCTAATATCACTAAGGGTGGGAACTGTCTAGGACCTCACAATACAATATTCTCCCTGCACTTGGGTCCCGATATTAAAATATTTTGATTCTCCGTGTTTTGTAATACACTCATTATGGCAATTTGATACTGAGGTGTATTATGATTAATTATTAAATTTTGCCATTTGTAATTTTATCATTGATAATCCTATACATTCTACTACAACTCATAATATTTTTTATGTTTTTTAATAAAAAATGTGTTTGAGTAGATGAACACTGTGACCAGTGTTTATCGAAGTCATGTAAGGTGAGGTCTTTGGCTACTTAGAAAACATATTTAGATGCAGTTATTGAACAAATAGCAGTCCATAAATAATGTCTTTTTTTTTTAAGTAAAACTTTCATGAAACAACTATGACACCATAAAATACAAAACAAATGTGTATGCTGTTTAATGTTTCCTAAAAAAGTATTTCTAATAAAAAGTAATGTGGTACATGAAAAATATATTGTCTCCCGAGTAAGAAAAAACTTTTCTTGGACTCTGATGGATAAAACTATGTACATAACCCAGAAAGATATACTACAGCAGATATTCGGTCAAAATATATCTTGCTGTGAATTTAACTTTCAAAAATCCTCTACGGTTGGCTATATTACAGTATATTGTTGCTCCCATTGATGCGCATGGTTAAAAAAGTACAGCAATTAAATTAAATATTAGAAATACTTTGAAACCATCGATGGTGGATTTTTCTTGTGCTATTAATCACAACTTGCACCTTACCTTCCGAATATTTTTATTCTACAAATATCTGAAACACTTGAACTGTATAGAGCCCGAGTGACCACACACAGTGTGGCTGGAGAAAAAATAATTCTACCAACCAATGACAAAATCTATACGCATTTACATTAACTTCTAAAAACAAACAATGCTCCAAGTAGCAGCTTTAATTAACTTCTAAAAACAAACAATTCTCCAAGTAGCAGCTTTAGACTACTTATCAAACAGACACTGAAACTGGTTGGGGTTTAGAAATGGGCAGTGGGGGTCATGAGTGACTTTTGGCCATTAATTGAATGGGTGTGTCCAAACTATTGAGTGATACTGTATTACAAAAAACCTGGTTCAAACCCTGAATAATGATTGGCTGATAGCTGTGCTATATGAAATCGTCTACCCCATGTATGACAATACATTTAACTGCTCTATTTGTGTTGGTAACTGATTTTTAAGAGCTATAAGGCATGTCAGGAGTTTGTTATCTATTGCCAATATATCGCAACTAAGTGCTGTGTCCAGGCACTCCGCAATGATGCATTGTGCATAAAAAAAGTTCTTACCCGTGGTATAATGGCCATATACCACACCCCTAGTGCCTTATTGGTTCCGTGTACCACAGGTATGACATCACTACTACACTTGCATCAGTAACCGGTTTATAATAACAGTAAGGCATCACAGGGGTTTGTGGTGTATTGTCAAAATACCGCGGCTAAGACCTGTATCCAGGCACTCCGCGTTATCATGCTAACAGCCCTTAGTATTGGTATCGTGGCCATATCACACCTCCTCTGGCCTTTTACTTGAATATATTTGTGTTTTGGTGTAGACATTTATGTGTGAGATAGAAATGTGTGAGCGAATAAATGGGTGTGTGCCTATATATGTGTCTGTGTGTGTGCTCTCCCAGGCTCTACTCCTATTACCCAGGACCGGGTGTGGGAATCTCTGGAATGCCGGGTGACGTCAATTGTGACATTCCCTGAGCCTAGAGCCTGTGCACAACAGCTGAGAACGACAGAGCAAGGGGAGAAGGAGGAGGGGAGGTGGAGGAAAGAGCAAGGAAGAGGGGGAGGAGAGCGAAAGCAGGCTAACGGGGTGAGTCACTTAAGCAGCCTCTTGGGACTGCTGCATACTGGGGCTCTGTTTACCGCACGCACGCACACACGCACGCACACACGCACGCGCACACGCACGCGCACACGCACGCGCACACACACACACACACACACACACACACACACACACACACACACACACACTCAGAAGGGGAAGACTCTGGGACTCTACCCTCGTCTCGGTTCCATGACTTTGTGACTTGACTTTGATCCACTCACACGACATGAGAATGTAGTTCATTTTTTAAGTTTCCTAATTGACATCAATGCATCATACACAGAAGGAAATCTGTCTCATCTGTATATTGTGCCATTAAGGCATCTCCGCCTTTTGTGGAGGAATCTCTATTAAAACCACCCAGAATGTATTTGTTGCCACCTTTGAATAATTCACTACTCATGTAGTAACATGAAGTACATTTATTTAGAATAATGTTTTTTCAATGCTCAGCCCTAATAAGATAGAATACACTAAGGTAAATGTGGGGAATTTGCTCTAAAGCAGCAAATTTTCTCAGTCCCATGAAAAAAATGCATAAAATTACATGAAACCAGCCTTAAACTGTAAAATTGTCCCTTTTTGGCATGAAAAAATATGAAAATGTTATCCCTGCTGCTAAGAGAGAATCCTAAAAAATGTCCAGCCCGACATCATGCTACTAACAATCCAACCTACCATTTCCTTCTAACTAACCCCTCCATGCTAACTTTGCTAACGCTGCTGAAAAAGTGCAAGGGGAAACACTGATCAATGTCAAAATGTCATCAATTTCTTACCAAATTTAATTTGGTGCTCTGTGCCTCTGTTAGAAATACCAATCAGAAAAAAACATCTAATACAATAATAAAACAACTCAATTTCGGTTGAGCAGTTGTAGCACAATCTCTGAAATTGTCATCTATCTATGACTGTGTGCCTGAGAGGAATTAGATTACAAGTGAAGCTGAAGCTCTGGACGGTGTCAAAGTCACCTCTGAGGAGAGGGCTTTGCCAAGACAAGGGACAGTTAGGACCTGGGGGGGATTGAAGTGTGTGTGTGTGTGTGTGGGGGGGGGGGGGG
>JACXGI010006384.1:0-42276 GCA_016801175.1 Esox masquinongy
CTTTTTGTCTGGGAGTTTGCCTATGCTTATCTGGACCCTGTTTTTATCTGATGTTAGGCATACCCATGCCATGACGCTGCCACATCAAGCTTAGTTTTGTGCTGTTTTGGGGGTTTGCATGTAGGTGAATAACTGCATTAAGGTTTGTGTTTAAGTATGTTTTATTATTTTATAAAAGGTTGTAGAATTTCATTTTTGACATTGACATTGTGAGGCAACACTGCAAAATGTGAAAAAGACCAATGTGGGTGGACGCTTATACAATCCACTGTAAACAAAATGATGGACTATTTCTGAAACCTCGAATCTGTTTGGACCTGAATGATCATTAATGATTATCTGACATGTAAAATCATGCTTCCTGCCCTGCAGAGCCGATGAATGCTACAACCAAGAGTGAGATATTCAGCACAAGCTCAGTCAAGTAATCAGTCTGTTTGAATACCATATTTTTTGCAAGGCATGTATATTGGCTGTTAAATGCTAACGCCTCGATCACACCTAGTGTCAACACACAAAATTGTATTGTGCAACAAAACTTCACTGGCGTACTTCCTTGTCTGTAAAGCCGTTTAAGCGTCCAATTTGATTCATATGTTGGATAAATCCAGTGCATACACTGTAACAAATAATGCTGAAACATAGCACTCCGTTGGGTATAAAAAAATACCTCTGGTGTACCAAAACACAATGACGCTGTGGGTGTGATCGGGACCAAACAACGAAGTGCAGAACAGATCCGAAACAGAGCAGCATGACTTAGTCTTTGAAAGTGAGATTCATGTCCTTGACACTGTCCGGCCTGGGCCAGGCTGGCTGTGATCTGGTATGGAGAAAACTGCTGGTCCTCTGACTACTAACAGTCAGCAGATTAAGGACAATAGTAGAGGAGTGCCATGGCCTCTCCCACTCTGTCTCTCTCTCAGTCTGTCTTCCTCTGTAACAATCATGTCCCTCACAGGCTTATGCTGATACTGTACTTGCGTATTCCCCAAATTGTCCCTTTCTTTGAATTTGAAACTGTCCCTCTCTTTGAACTAGAGACTGGTTTTCTTCACCCTCCATGCTTGTGTCCTCTTGTGTGTCAGAATGCTTGGCAGGATGGGTAGGATTGGTCTTGTTTTACACTGTTTAAACAGGAAAGATCTGTGATGTCTGTGTGCTGTCTTGACTGCATTAAAACCACACGGTTGTTTCTGTTGCCACTGTAGGAGGACCAGTTAGCCTGGTGTTAATTGTGTTAATTGAATGCAAAACAGAACAGTACCTCTCCTCCTTCCCCTCAGTCTTTTAAAGAATCCCAACCCCACACCTTCAAATGCCTTCCCCTCAGCCCTATGAAGACTCTTCCCCTCAGTCCTCCAAAGGCCTTCCCCTCAGCCCTATGAAGCCTCTTCCCCTCAGTCCTCCAAAGGCCTTCCCCTCAGCCCTATGAAGACTCTTCCCCTCAGTCCTCCAAAGGCCTTCCCCTCAGCCCTATGAAGACTCTTCCCCTTAGTCCTCCAAAGGCCTTCCCCTCAGCCCTATGAAGACTCTTCCCCTCAGTCCTCCAAAGGCCTTCCCCTCAGCCCTATGAAGACTCTTCCCCTTAGTCCTCCAAAGGCCTTCCCCTCAGCCCTATAAAGACTCTTCCCCTTAGTCCTCCAAAGGCCTTCCCCTCAGTCCTATAAAGACTCTTCTCCTTAGTCCTCCAAAGGTCTTTCCACACAGCCTCCTGCAATAAAAGAAAAAAAAGAAAAGTATTGGAGACATACTGCTGGAAATAGAAGTTATGGAGAGTACCATTCATAGAGCGTAACCCTACCCCTACTTCTCCATTCCTGGAATTATTAGGTGAATCAACTGGATATTTTCCACTGGATATTTACATGCTATGTGTCCATTTCATTGAACAATGTCTGATGCCAGTGTTATTGCCTCTCCCCCCCCTTGTTCTTTTTCCAGTGCATCATGGTGCAGTATGTGTTTTAGATCCCCAGTGTATCTACAATTAGAGCAACCCTGAATGACTTGATCTCAGGTTCACACATTCTCTCTCCCTTTCCCCTTTCCTTCCCTCCCCTCTGTCTCTGCCGCTGACATGTAGCTTTGGATAGTACAGATGCCACACTTCACTGACAATGGCAATGACACAGCAAATATTCCATGGGCACATGTTTGACGGTGCAGCTGGGGGAATGTGATGGAGATGCACCTCCATGTTTATCCTTTTTTATGTTCACACTGCATTACTGTCGTTTTTAGTATAGGTTATAGGGAGAAGTGGAGAACTGTAGGTTAACATTGATAATGTGTATTGAGTATTTTGGCCACAGTCACCTTTTACCTTTTCATAGTTCCAAACAATGAACAGACCAGAAGCTATAAACATTGTGTACGGTCCTTATGTCAGTGTTATGTGAAGGTAATTCAGTGTGTGCCATCTGTAACTAGTGAATAGGATCCTATAACACGTCTCCAATAGTAATGAGGCGTGTCTTTGGAATGTGTTTGTTTCTGTTGTTCTCCAGTGAGGTACCATGCTGTCAGGGGTTCTTGGATGAGCCCCTCCATCAGGAAGCATGACGTCGCCAGGAGACAGAGATGGCCTGGTGGAGAGGGGACACATGCCCCTGGACATAGACAACGTCCACATTCTCCTGCAGGGTCAGTGGCTCTCTGTGTGTTCCTCTTTCACCCCTCGTTCTTTGGCCCTATTTGATAACTGTGTATTCTTTCCTCTTGGCTCTGTATGTGTCCTTAAGTCTTTTAAGAAGAATGTTGGTGTCGTGTTGGAAAGCAGACCTGTGGATGTATTGTTTGAAAAGAAAACAACCTAGTTATTAATCTCTTGGATTTTTTCCTCGCTTGTTTCAGTTTCTCGGGGAACATCATTCTTCATGATAATTATACAGATTATTTTGAAATGCCAGGGAAAGTTCACAATCATATTAATATAACTACAGGGAACATTTAGTGATAAAGTTTTGTCTCAAAGTAGTCTCCTTGGGACAGGTTTTGTGTAGTGTTGAAATGTAAAAATATTGGGATATTAGTGTAATGCCAAACTGTCAACCAAAAGGGGATAAAGTGGGAGGCATTCAATAGTGGGTTGTGAAAAGTCATTCTGCATGTCTATGAAGTCACTTTGTTCATTGCTTATCACAGGTTTACTAACTTTTTTCATTGGGGTGTTTTCTCTATTTCATTAGAGAGTTTGTTGGTCAGATATCAGTTTCGTTGTCAGCGGAGAGGATAATCGAGGGTTTGATTTGTTATCCTGTTGACCTTGGGCAGGGCACAGAGAAACAGAGGCGTCTTGTCTTGTATGTTGGCACTGAATACAGGTATTCTCCCCAGGGGATAAATATGACACTTGCCTAGTAGTCTTTTTCTCTGACTATTTGCCCTACCCCTGTCTTTATGCCTTGTCTCTATATATTGCTCTGTGTCCCTCACAATGACACTCCCTACTTTTTACACTTTTATGCTTTGTATTCGGGTTGCCTTTATTGAAAGGTCACATGCCAACACATGAATGTTGTTGTTTTAGCTGTACTTCGAGACAACCATTTCTGGATAATTTATTCAAGGCTTTTGAGTTTTCTCAGCTATTCAAATGCCAGACTACACAATTGCTTGTTTGGGTGTTTATGGCCCCGCAGCTTGTAAAACAATGTTCCCGAAAGTCTGTTTTTCTTTGCATATGTGGAGGCGTAACAATACAAGAATGCAGCTAAATATAGTTGAAGTTAGTGCACTGAGATTCTGTCTCATCATGCAGGCTGTGGTAAACTCTTAACACTGCCTGCATGGTCTTTATGTGCTAAGACCAACAGGATTACAACAGGAAACTCAATAGAGTTAAACAGAAATCGATGGTTTGACACTGTTTACAGTGGCCTGCATTTTGACAGGATATTTAGAAACTATCATCAGGCAGATATGACGCAATCATGGATGATCTAAAGTATATCATGCAGCAACCCTTTCTGTCTCTGCGGGTGGGTGGTAGCTTGAGAACTGGGTTGCTGCTAGTCTTGTTTGGGCAGGCCAAATCTATCATGGCCTTAGCTTGGTGTGGGTGGAGTTATTTTGTCTTCATTCACCTGCCTCCCCTGGAGTTGAAGCCTAGTAGGTTGGCTGGCTAAGTGTTTTTTATTCAAGATTCCCTTTGTAAGGAACTTTGCGTTTTAATGGTTAATTTCCCATTGCGTCGTAAAGATTCAGTTTGCGGAAAACCTCATCATCATCTCAGACTGCTTAATCTCTGGTGTCACCATGCTCATACAGCAACAAAAAGAAGAGATTTATCTACAGATTTGTTATTAAATATTGATTTATTTATTTTCTGATGCAGCATTGGTGTTCACATCATGGGTGAGTACATTGCCAGTTTGTATTGCTGTTACATTTCTGCAAGCTGCGTTTTCAGGTTGGAACTACTGTAGTTGTAACTGTTGAACATATGTTTTGTCAGCTATTTAGTGACCACGCATCTAACCGTGTCAGATAAGAAAGTTTCTTAGGCCATACAGGGGTATTTTGTTACCTCTGCAAACCATCAAAACATTACTTGTCAAGCTACTGATGCTGCATACAGTTCTGGTCAACATTGTTGGCCCCCTTGAACATTTTGCATATCATGTACAATATATTCAGAAATAGTTGGAAATGTACCAACATTGTGTTATCAGAATATTTTAAGGGGATGTCCAAAGGTATTCAACAAAAAAGATGCCCTTTGAACTTACATGTTGTGATTTCACAGGAGAAACATAAAATGTGACCTGGGTTAGCATTAAAATGATAATACAACCCTGTTTCCAGAAAGTTGTGACACTGGGTAAAATGGGAATAAAAACAGAATGCAAAGATATGCACATCATTTAAACCCTATACCCAATAGAAAATAGTGCAAAGACAACATATCAAGTGCAAAATTTTATTATTCCTTGAAAAATATATGCCCACTTTGAATTTGATGCCAGCAACACGTTTCAAAAAAGTTGGGGCAGTGGCAACAAAAGACTGGAAAAGTTGTGTAATACAAAAAAAGAACCTGGTGGCACATCTCACAACTAATTAGGTTAATTGGCAACTGGTCAGTAACATGATTGGGTATAAAAAGATCACCCCATAGAGGATGAGTCTTTCAGAAGTAAAGATGGGGAGGGGTTCACTACTGTACGCGGGCAGCTACAGTAGTGCAACAATTTAAGAATAACGTAATATTGCAAAACGTTTTGGGATCTCATCATCTACGGTACATAATATCATTAAATATTCAGAGAAATCTTTGTATGCAAGGGACAAGGCCGAAAACCAATATTGGATGGCCATGATCTTCAGGCCTTCAGACGGCACTGCATTTAAGATAGGCACGATTCTGTAGTGGAAATCATTGCATGGGCTCAGGAACACTTCCGAAAACCATTGTCTGTGAACACAGTTTGTCGCTGCATCCACAAATGCAAGTGAAAACTCTACCATGCAAATAAGAAACCAGATATAAACAAGATCCAGAAACTCTGTTGCGTTCTCTGGCCCAAGCTAATTTAAGATGAACTGAGGCATAGTGGAAAACTGTCCTGAGGTCTGAAGAATGGGAAAACATTTCACTTTCAAAACTACAGCAATTGGTCTCCACAGTTCCCAAACACTTACAGAGTATTGTTAAAAGAAGAGGAGATACAACACAGTAATAAACATACCCCTGTCCCAACATTTTTGAAACGTATTGCTGGCATCAAATTTAAAATGGGCATATATTTTTCCAAAAACAATAACATTTCTCAGTGTCAACATTTGATATGTTGTCTTTGTAGTTTGTTCAATTAAATATAAGGATTATATGATTTGCACATCATTGCATACTGTTTTTATTTGCATTTTTACGCAGCGTCCCAACTTTTTTGGAAACAGGTTGTATTTGGTTGCACAACCATTGCCAACTATGACAGCTTAAAAACGTTTCTTGGAATGTTTTTTTACAAACGTTTCTTGCTGGTAGTTTCACCCACTCTTCAATTGCAAGTTATTCAAGCTTGCTATGTTAGCAGGATTCCTTTCCCCAATGGCAGATTTCAGTTCTTTCCAAAGATTTTCAATCGGATTGCGATCAGAGACTCATCGTTGGCCACATATCGCTGTAAAAATGCCATGGAAACCCTCTGATTTCATGATTCCCTTAAGTTCAAAGACTCCAGTACCAGAGGTAGCAATGCAGCCCCACGTCATTACAGATCCACCACCATGTTTAACTGTAGGTAGGGTTAATTTCCTTATAAGATACATCTTCATCGGTAACATCTACCCATGGAACATCTTCCATCTTCCATTGTGATTTGACTAGGCCAGTTTTGGAACAGTTCAGTCGTTTTTATATTTTGCTTTCAGCAGTGGGGTCCTCCTTGGTCTTCGCCCATAAAACCCTTTTTGGTTTAGTGTGCATGGTACAGTACGTGCATGGTATGGGTTTAAACTGTAGTAATATAGGCCTTTTTGTATAGTGGTCACTTTCGTTAAGCACGCAACCGTCAAGAGTCAAGGGAGAGAGCAATTCAGTGTGTTCATTGAATAGTATTGCAGTACATGTAGCCTTGTCGTTCAACAACTAAATCTCACAGTAAAAATGGTTGCTAGCTGGCATGTACCTTGAAGGGCATTTCTACCTAGCACAGATCACATTTCCACGAGAACCCCCATGCCAAATGATCAATGGTCAAACAGTTCACATTCCTGAGGTTGGCAGAGTGTGACCTATGGAGAGAGAATCTAAACACAGATGTTTCTGTTGTTCTCATTATCTAGGCACATTTAACTTCCAATGAAACATACATTCATGATTCCACATAACCTTCACTCCAGATTGCTCTAGGTCAGCCTTAAGCTGTGTGGATGTTTTACGTGGTTTTTATACAGTTCGCACCATCCTTCAAAGACTTCTTGGATACATTTTCCTCTTGCCTCCATGTCCCAGGAGGTTCTTGACCGTTCCATGAGCCGCGAACTTCTCAGTAACATTGCAAACTGTTGAAACAGGGATGCCAAGCTCTTTGGAGATGGCCTTGTACTCTTTAGAGTTCTAATGTTTGGTGATTATAACGTTTATTTATTGTCTTCACCATTGTGAAAGAGGAATAGTGTATGAAAGAGACAAAATATCCAACTGTCATGGACCATTTTTTAAAGTCCTGTGGACATGCAAACCATTTTAGTTTTTGTTTGCTGGGTCCTTACCTGGCTCGGCGTTAGGTGGCCAAAATGAAAGAGTACACCTTAATTGTGTGTCCATGTTGAGCAGGTTGAACTAGCAACTTTGTTTTGAATGCTGCTTGGCAAAACAACAAGTGTGTCACCACTCTCAGGTTTCTTTTCCTTGAAATGCAATCCTCTTCAACTTTAATTATGATAAAATAGTTTGACAAAAATTAGCTGGATGCTCATGTGGAAGGTATTTATTTGTAATACTTTTGTAAAAAACAAAAAGAAGAAAAACAGACCATGTATATTTTTATCATATTAAATGTATCTATATTTGTCATCTGACTCACATTTGGAACGAGTCCTTAAGATTAACATTAGGCACTGACTGGAGCCATGACTGGCCTTCTGTAGAACAGATTGGTAGGTCTATAAGTCTGTTCATGTATCACAGAGCTCAGTAGAGAAGGCTGTGGTGACTTGGTCTGGGCTTACCATCCAGTATCTATTGTTGAACAGGAATTCAGATGGTACAATGCAAGTGGTCGAGAAAGCAGCGGATCAAGCGAGCATTAATCAAGGATCAACACTATTTGGAAAATAGTAATAGCTGAAAACCATGGCTATCAGCCAATCAGCATTCATGAATCAAACCACCCGGTTTATGAGTTAGCAATAAGGCTCAAGGGGTGAGCTGTTCTTAAGCACGACACTTTGTGAAGACATTTTGGAAGTTACTGGGATGGTACAAGCAGGATTTGATTGCACATGCAGGGAGCCCTACCAAAAATGAGTTGCACCAAACAAAACGTGAGATGAAATGTACATGGATTTGTAGCAGCAGTGCATCATACAGTATGTGGGGTAAGGTTGTGCCTTACAAATGTTATAGAACATAAACCTTTAGTAACAAGTCACCGTATTGATGTTTCCGGAGAACAACAACATGTTCTCTAAAGTCATGCCAACGTTCTTTGCACTCGTCCAAGAGTACAACGCTGATTTGTCAGTTGTGATGGACAATTGTTGGAGTGGACAGGCCCAGGAGGAAGAGTGGCTCTGTCGAAGGAAGGGAAGCTCAGTGGTTGAGTGAACCGTCTTGAAGCCTGACAGGTTAGGGTTGAGGAAAACGTAAAGAGAAAGAAATCAGGAGAGATGGTAAAAGAAAGACCAAAGGGAGACAAGTCTGTTACTTTTTGTTAGAGGGGTCAAGTGTTACAGATTGGATACAGGACAGATTAGTATGGAAGTTAGAACAAACAGTTTTTCGAACACATGATCTTCTGGGTAGTGCCTGAGAGGGTAGGGTTGGAGTAGAGAAAGCAAGAAGGAAAAAAATGTGTAATCAGAGACCTTGAGGTGGGCTGCAGTGAGATTAGTCGGGCTGACAGAATTTAGTTAAGATGAGGTCAGCCGCTTTGTCTGCCATGTGAGTGGGAGGAGACTGGAAATTGAAGTTGAGAAATTGGAAAGTTGAAGTCGCCTAGTTATACGAGTGGTTAGCCATTGTCAGCAAATGAGGTTTTCAATGTGTCAAGCTCAATGAGGATGTTTCCACCTGGTGGACATTAGACGACAACAATGTGAAGTTTAAATGGAAAGGTGAAGATGAGGAAATAGACAGATGAGGAAATAGACAGATGAGGAGAGAAAATCTCTTTGGAGAAGGGAGTGGCCCATAGCCGTGGGGAGGTGTTTTGATCAAGGGGTGTGGATTACGACCGCGCATTGGGCGGTACATAACAGATCTGGAACGGACAGGTGACGCCCGTCATGCTAATGGGCTAACGAACAGATGAACGACCCGCGCATCAGTACTGGACAGGACCTGATCTCGTCAGCGGTTGCATCGACTCCGGCAGGGGGGCTGCAGTACCCCCCGCACCCCTACTTCCCACAGCGATGGAGTAACCCTGTTCCACCACCACGACAAGATGCTCCTTGACTAGTGGAAAACAAGTATTTAGATAAAGAGAGTGCAGCAATGGTAGCACTATTTTCTTGGGTGAATGATGTCTCTTTCAGGGCCATGAAGTCAAGGACCTGAAGGGCAGTATAGGCGGAGATGAACTCGGCAGAACAATCTTCATTTCGGGTGACAAAACTGTCGCTTGACAAGAATGCTGTTACTTGCTGCTGCTCAAAGAACTAGGGAGGCTTTAGTCACAGTATTTGAACAAAGCCTAGCCGACTTGAAGCCACTCCCATTTTAACCTGGCACTGATTTTTTGTTAGTTAAATGTCAGCTAGCAATAAGTCATCTTAAGTATTTCAGTTCATAGTTGAACTAGGCTATTGGAAAAATAAAAAGTACTTTAATGGCCCTAACTAGCAGGCTAAAGGATTAGACAATAGATTAAGACAGAAATTTAATTCTCTTTAGTACAGCAGTAGTTGACAAGCTATAAATAGAGTGCTGAAATAATCAGTGTTACACGTTTTTAGCTTTGAGTCAATCTTAGCAGTCATTACCAACTAGGGATGTTACTTCTTGTAAGTGTAGAGCTAGTGGAATCATATTGCCTGCCTGTAGGCAACACAGGTTGCAGTATCGATTGAAATCATGGCATGACTCCTCAGCCTCATTAAACCTTTTCTCCTCAACTAAAGTAATACATCGGAATGCAGTGTGATGTTGCCTCTATCTTAAGAGATATAGCTGTGAGACTAAGCATATGATATTAAATGGAGGGAAGTGAATGGGAGTTTATTTAATAAGGATTTTACGAGGATAGACTAATGTATAGGAATACTCAGTTTCTGCTTTGCACAACCTGTTGTTTTCTGGCCTAAATATGCTTGCCAGCCTTTGAATGAATATGCTGATCACTGGTCAACATTGAAGGGTGCAACTTTTGTTTGTGAAGCACAGTTTATATGTTTAAAGACAATAATTTATTGCAAAAGTATCTGAAATCTGATTATAATATTTATGCTGTAAATGTAATAGATTTTTAAAAGCCCTTAATGTGAAATGTCACTGCTGCACTATCAGTGTATTATGTTTGTTGACATGTTGTTAATCTATGATATGTGTCATTAAAATTGCAAAGTTCCTCACTATATGCAAATACAACATTTCTGTAGACGTTGAGAAGGATAAGGATGGATGTTGGCAGTGTTTGTGTATTTACACAGCAATGTACTAAAGTGAAGCACTCTACCTCTTCAAATGTTTGACAACAGGCCATCCTAATGCCAGTCATTTACTCTGAGTGTAACAAAGCACTTACTTGTGTACTGTATAATTTCTTTAAATTGCTAATAAATCTGTGAACTTTATCTTTTATATTATCATGTGGATATAAGGAGTACCCTTCCTAATGCTCAATGTCATTTTCTTCTTGTCACTATTATCCAAACTTGGCACTGAATAATCAATAATCTCACGTAAAGTTTACATGTAAAAAGGGCATGTGGCATTTGTATGAATTGTCTGTGTACTGTCAAGTGTTTAGTTATGTAAAATAGGATATAATATGATCCATATTTATTTTGCCCTTCCTTGCAGTGGAACAAGAGCAAATTCAGAAGAGAACCTTCACCAACTGGATCAATGCTCAGCTTTCAAAGGTAACGCTATCTGAAATACTGTATGTCTCTAAGTCACACGCCTCCACTCACTCATCCACCTGGAGAGAATGGCAGTGTTTCGCTCCTGCTCATGGTAGAGGTCAAATGTGCATGTGACAGGAGAGAACTGGGGGAGGGGCAGGGAAGAGCAGAGGCAAATCATATAAATATAGCCCCTTGGAGCAGGGTTTAGTGCGCACACAGAGACAGACAGCAACAGAAGTCCCCCCCCCCACTGGCCCTGATTCTACTAAGAGTCTGACCGACAATTTTGTGGAGCCTCAGCTGTGGTTTCATATGGACACACAATGAGTTCTAAATCTAATGGAACGTAATGAACTGTATTCTGTTGACAAAAACTGCCTGTGTACCATCTTTACCTCCGCTGTTTTAGCTGTATATTAGGGTTTATTAGTGTAGCTGGTGTAGAACCTTTTGTATGTATTAGCATTTGTTATTATTATTCTTCAGCGCCTACTGTAGAAAATAAAATACAAATTCCAGTGAGAGGGTAAGGCACGTTTGCTACATACTGTACGTCCACCCCCAAAAACAAAGGCAAATGTTTCCTACATTTGCCTATAGGACTCATAATGTTTGATGGATTTTTTGCCATTTCGAATTTTCTTAAAAACACCTAATTCTCTACTTCTGTGGGATGGAATGACCGACCGATGGGGATCGGGCCAATGGTTGGACAATGAATGTAATGATAGAGAGAGAAAATAGTTGATCAGTGGTTTGAGTCTATTGACTTAGTTGTCCGTATATATACAATGCCCTGAATAAGTATTCCACTACTTAGTTATTTCTCAACATAGAACTAATGTCGACTTACGGTCATTGATTTTGAGTTTTACTGTTTAAAAACAAATAACAGAACGAAATGTTAATGTACCACCTGCAATTCAGGAATATGAAAGAAATGATCCGGGGGCTGAATACCTTTGCATGGCACAGTATATACCTTATGAAAGAGACTAACAGCAGCTGTTCTCTGGTGATGTCTCAGAGGAGCCCTCCGTGCATGGTGTTGGACCTGTTCAATGACTTCCGAGATGGGTCCAAACTGCTGGACCTCCTGGAGGTGATGAGCGGCCAGCAAATTGTGAGTCTCTTTTTTTCTCTGTCTCATTTCAACTCTAACACAATCTATATACAGTACACGCTCATCTCAAGTGAACTCTTAGCCAGAGATCCCTAGTTAGACATGGAGCAGCTAAGTGGTTTCTTCACTTCTCTGTATTATACCTCTGCATGTCCCTCTGTAGTTCTCTTTGGCACTCTGTCATCTCTTGTGGTTGTTTTCTTTGCCTATGCGCTGATGTTCTATTTGTTCTTGGCTCTTGTAGAGTCGGGAAAAAGGCAGAGGCCTCTTCCAGCACAGGAGCAATATTGAAACAGCCCTGTCCTTCTTGAAGAAGAAATCAGTAAAGGACCATATTTCTGCTATCGATCAAATCTCATTTCAAGTGCTAAGCCATTTGTATGGAAACGCTGATAATGTTTGATATGTCCTCCTCACACAGATCAAACTGGTCAACATTAACATTCCTGACATCATTGACGGTAAACCATCCATCATCCTGGGCTTGATCTGGACGATCATAATGCAGTACCATGTGAGTCTCAGTCCCAACCCACTGAGCAGAGGAGGTTGAAAAAGCGTGTTCATGGTTGAAAACAAGTTGAATAGACGTTGAAAAGACGTCTTTCAGATTAATTTGCTTAGTGCAAATCAGATGCCTAAGAAACCTTCAATGAGAACGTGTGTGCTGTAGCAATCTGAAACCCTGCTGGTCTCCTGAACATTGAACTTCTCCTCTGCATGCAGATTGAAGAGCTGGCCAGCAGCCTGTCATTCAGCTCTCGTCAGTCCTCTCTGGAGTCTCTGGCCAGCCTGGACTCTCACTCCAGCCTGTCAGTCCGCTCCAGCAGCAGCAGCCCCTTGCCCCCCAGGGCTTCCCCCCTACACCAGCGCTTCCGTGTGTCTGCTAAGAAAGCCCTGCTCCTTTGGGTCAGGGAACAGTGCCACAAGTAAGCCACTCTTCGCAGTTAGAAGCCACTCAGCCTTCACCTCCAGGCCCTCACTCCTATCATATCCGCTCACCAAATGAGTCTCACCATGTTGTCATTGTTGCCTTGATGAGCACTTCTGGCTCTCTAAATAATATTGCACGGCATTATCATATGGTGTTATTACATGTTGTCCTCCATAGGGCTGGCTGTACTCTGAATGTGAAGGACTTCAAGGTCAGTTGGCGGAGTGGTGTGATCTTCCTGGCAATCCTGTATGCCCTAAGACCTGACCTGGTAGACCTGTCCAAGGCCAGAACCAGAACCAACCGGCAGAACCTGGAGGAGGCCTTCTTCATTGCCGAGCGTGAGCTGCACATCCCCAGACTGTTGGAGCCTGACGGTGCGTGGGTGGTGTTCAAATAGCCTAGTGGGGACGTAGGGGCAGGGCTGTGCTTCAAAACGTTGTTTAAACCTTGTGCTAAACATTAGTGTTACGTTATGATCCAACCACTAACTTATTAAGGTTTGTAAGTCAATACATTTAATTAAAATGGGTGTCTAACGTTACAATGAGGGGCAGGACACAGGCACTGGGGGAACAGAGGACTTTAATAACAGAATTGTTACGTAACAGAACTTGAACACAGAAACTGAAACCACAACATGAAAATGTGACAATGTTTCACAGGAACGATTCAGCCCAATCAGATCGTCACTTCATTGCCTCTGAATATTTAAATGTGAAAAGGGGTGTATGCGTTTATACACTTGGTGTGAATTTCTCAAGGAACCTTTCTTGGTGCAGATGTTGATGTGAGAGACCCAGATGAGAAGTCGATCATGACCTACGTATCTCAGTTCCTCCAGTACTCCAGAGGCACGCCTGCAACAGAGGAAGACATGCAGGTTGGTATCACTTCAATCTGACCGGGCTGTGGTCACACTGCTCCTATCAAATCTCTATACTATCCACTCCACCTCTTTCCCAGATTCTTCTAAATTCTTCCCACTTTTGTTCTATTTAAATCAATCTGTTTTTCATTCTCTGTTCTGTCAATTCAGATGCACTATATGACTACTCCTAAAAGCCTTTCTCCTGTCAACCTCCCCTCTAACTTCACTCCTGCCATCGCTGCCTCACCTCTGCGCCAGGTAGCCTATCCCTCAATGAGCCTAAGGCACACTTTTTCCTTCACCTCTCACTTTAAGCAATATGCGATGCATCATTACACGACAAGGATCCTGTTACTGTATAAGTATCCATCTGAAATGAATCTAGTGACCTGCCGCCTTTTTTAAATAGCGTTTTGTTCAATGATGAATTTAAAACCTATTTCTTGAGTAGCTATTATTATAATTTCACATAAATAATGTATCTTTCTCTGCAAATCTGTTAAGCCTGTGTATCTGAAGGTCAAAGAAACGCATGACATCCCTGACAGGCTTGCCAACAGAGTCTGAGTGATTTAAGTCAGTGGAGGGATTAGGTGTTTTTATGACCAGTTCACCCTGTTTTCTTTGTGCCGTTGCTGCCAGCCGTGAGGCGTGTGACAGCCACAAGAAGGTGTGTTGCTCTTCCCCACCTTTATTGATACATTATGAATGGCTTGTAGGGTGGTTGTAGTTCATTCCAATGAGACCAGGGTGTTTGCTGTCATGTCCCAGGGAACTCAAACCAGATCAGACCAGGTCCAGTGTTCAGCTCAAATTTCCTTGAACATTTCAGCTCAACCAAATCTGGATTCCGGCAGTTTAATTATCTTAATGCGTAGGATTGTCCAGGCGTCATCTGAGGGAACATGCATGTGATGACAAATTGACACACAATTAAAAAGCCCTGCGTCTCTCACTCCCCAATTTTGTAATTTTCCGATGTATCTATGACCCTATCACGTTGCAGTAACTCTGAATAGGCTCGGGAAAGCTGGAGATGGTTGCACGTCGACTTCTCATGCACACATTCCAAGCCATTATGCTTTTTTAAATGCTGCACGGTCAACTAAAAAGTCAGTCCGATCAGTGCGTGTGAGGTCATGCTCACTCAACTGACGACTTCAATTAGCTTGCAGGCTTCTGACATGCCTGAGCAAGTTGCCAGAGCTTGATGAATCAAGGATGAGCATGTGCCCTATGTTTTCTGGTGGGTCTAGTATGGAGCCATAGAGACTGACATGTGATACGACTGTAAGGCAAACTCCTTTTTTAATGATCTTCCCTGAAGCTTTACAGTCAAGTCTGTATAGCCCCCATTCACTCTCCTCTGTCTACTCTCTGGTCAGGCTCGCCTGCTCCAATCACAACTTATCAGATCAGCTCCTGGTTAGGAACCTGAATCCACCAGAGCTGCTGCCACTGAAGTGAATCCTGTTCATCCTGTCTGCCTAGTCCCAGGGCATCTCTTAACGCTTCCCTCTTCCGTAACGATGAAACATTGATAAACGAAAATGCAGCATAGCCCTTTACACACGTACCTGTGTATGATTGAAAATGAATGATTTAGACACTGATACAGTAAGCGCCTAAATTAGGACTGTCTTGGCCTCTCAGACACCGCCGCTCAAGCTAAGATTATAATCTATTTCTCTGAATTGCCTTGTGAAAGCCTAAGACATTTTGAAAATAGTACAAGCTTTGAATTATATCCACCTGACCCAGACTGTTATTTACAGTGGACTGCTTTTAGATTGTCAACAACAGTAATTGTGTGATGCTGGGAATGCAATTCCAAACGAAACAACGAAAAGTGTGCTTCTTTGAGGTCCTCAACTGCACAACTAGAAGAGATAAGAAAGTAGGTTATAGTTGAAGATTTCTACTTCAAGTCATTGAAATTACTTAGGAACTATGCAGACTTTGGCAAGGTGTGTGGCTAGTTGAGTTACCCCATACGGAAATCTTAATATATGGCCATATACATTAAAAGACTTAACATATATTTTGAAATACATGTGTAATTATATGTTATATGTTAATTATATATTTCAATCTGACATATATAAAACAGCCAATTCTTGCATATTTTGACATATATGTACACATGTGTTGATCAAATCGAATATTTGTTTACAACATATATGCTCATATAAGACATATAAGTTACATACACATATTGCCATATATTACATTTCTATATGGGACATATGGTGTGGTTGGGGCTTCAACTTGTATCAACTTATGTCTTTTTGGCGAGTAACTGATTTGTCTTTTTGCTGTAACTCCAGACCACATCCAATCAAAAGGCCCAGGAAGTGACCTGCTGGCTGGTACAGGCCTATCAGGAGTTACTGGAAGGGTGGAACTCCACGGAAGGCGAGAGCTATGCAGAGAGATACCATGTATGCGCTGTATAGTGTGCTATTTCAGCAGCATGGACTGTACAGAGTCCATGCTGCTGAGATAATATTTATATATTTTCAAAATAACAAATGTGCTTGATTCATTTTTATATAAACTTAGATTGCGTGCCAAATCCTCATATAAAGTATAAGGCAAAAAATAAATATAGGACAGCACTCCAATGAATATACTTAAATGGCAATTTTGTTCATTTAAGTTTTATTCACTGGAGTGCTGTCCTATTTTGTTTGTTGGATTCAAAATTGCACATGCATAGTTATGCCAACTGTCTATATTTTATAGAAGGTAGGGAGATGCGTTTGCATTCTAGTCAAGTCTGAGTTAAATATCCTCGGGCTCAAAGCACGATCTCAGACAGCTTTTCCTGTTTGCATACATCTCCCAGGTGTTCCAGACCTTTGTTGTGTCCTTTAACGAGCAGCGTCGCCCCGTGATGCCGCTCCTAACAGCCATGAAGCGCACCCCCCAGCTGAGTGAGGAACAGAGAAACCTCAGAGGGGCCTGGGATACCCTTGCTGAAAAGGTCTGCTCATTCTTCATGCTGGTTACACTATCTTACACACACAAGTGAAATTCTGGTATTATAATTGCACAAACACATGATACTGTAATATATTATGTAAACATGGGACTGTATAAAATGTTTCTCAACGTAAAATTGCAAAAAGGTTTGGGGATCTCATCATCTACGGTACATAATATCATTAAAAGATTCAGAGAATCCTGAGAAATTTCTCTGCAAGGGACAAGGCCGAAAAACCAAAATTGGATGGCCGTGATCTTCGGGTCCTCAGACGGCACTGCATTAAAAACAGATACGATTCTGGAGTGGAAATCACTGCGTGGGCTCAGTAACACTTCCAAAGACCTTTGTCTGTGAACACAGTGTGTCACTGCATCCACAAATGCAAGTGAAAACTCTACCATGCAAAAAAGAACTAAGATATAAACAAGATCAAGAAACGCTGGCGCCTCCTCTGAGCCCGAGCTCATTTCAGATGGAGTGAGAATCATGGACACCGCATCCTCTGGGCTAAAGAGGAGAGGACCCTTCCGGCTTGTTATCAGTGGACAGTGCAAAAGCCAGCATTCAGTATTAAGCATGCAGACATGGTCAGGAGGTTTAGTTGTTGAATGGCGAAGATGTGTGATCTAAGTGACGTTGATCACAGTATGGTTTTTGGTGCCAGACGTGGTGGTTCCAGCATCTCAAACAGCTAACCTGCTGGGATTTCCACACACTACATTCTCTCCAGTTTAAACACAATGTTACGATAACTTTAAAAAAAATCCAGTGAGCAGCAGTTTTGAGGTAGTGTAGCCTACATCTTGTTAATGAGAGAGGTCAGGGGAATGGCCAGACTCATTCAAATTGACAGAAAGTCCTCGAATACTTAAATTACCTCCCTTTACATCAGTCTGTTTAGGCCCTTTTGTACCAAATGAACATCATTTGAATATCACAGCACACTTAAGCATTGTTGCTAATGATATGCATCCTTTCTGGCTACAGTTCTAGCAGGGTTATGATGTCAAGCTTGGTTCCACATTCATGACAGTGACTTCAGTTACCCCCAGTGACCTGCACATTCCCCACATCTCAATCCAGGCACTTTTGGGATGAGGCGGAATGGCAGGTTTGCCACATTTAATGTGTGGGCAAAAAATCTGAAGGGACGCAATCAAATCAGCGTGGACCAAAATCCCTAAGGAATGCTTCCAGCGCCTTGTTGAATCCATACTACAAAGAAGGCTGTCCTGGAGGCAAAAGGGGGTCCTACACAATACTAGATAGCTGTACCTAATATAGTGGCCACTGAGTGTATACAAACATGATACCGTAATGTCGTTTTTGGTGTGTGTCTAGGTGTGTTTCATTGTGTTACTTTGTTATGTGACTGATCCTGTGCAGCTGCGTGAGTATAAGAAAGAGCTGGACTTGAGTCTGCCTGCTCCCCTGGACGCCGTGGGCCGCTGGTTACTGAGGGCTGAGAGAGCCCTGGCTGAGGAGGAAGGGGATTCTCAGGATCACTCCCGTGCCGCAGAAGAGGCAAGAGAGAAACTTGAGCTGCTCAAGGTAATATCCCAGATCCAGAATGATACTACAGCTATAGGGAGTCGAAGACCAGCCTGCCAACTGATCAAAAGACTGACTGAGGACTGTGACATTAATGTACATTTTTATAGACATCCCTGGAAGAGATGCCACAACAAATAAAAAACTTTCAGAAGTTCCAGAATGTAGATGAATATGGAGCCATCCTGGTACCTACAGACAAACTGGAAGAGATGAAAAGAAGGTGTGTTCTTATCTGCTTGTTTTTCCCATCTTCCCACATTGTGGTGTGAATGTCGGCAAGCCTTCAGCGATCCGGCCCTCTCTCCCTCCTCAATAGGTTCACCAGTGTAAGAGTCACTGCCAAGTATCATGGGATCAAACTGGAGTACCAGGAGCATCGACACACTGTGCTGGAATTCCTGGGCCAGTTCAACACCAAGCTCCGTGTCTGGAAGAGACCCTACATTTCCCAGGAGGCTGTGCGTGTGTTGCTGAGGGATTGGCATGTGAGTGATCCTCTTTAATGTCAGGGTGTGACGACCTTCTGTTAACCAGAGGCTAACCATGGCTTCATGATAGTATATCCCACCCATGTGAAGTCAAATGACTTATCTCCAGTTTTGTTTTCAGGAGTTGGTGGTGAAGCAGGATTTACCGACTTTGCTGGAACGGGCCCTCCTTAACTTAAAGGTTGTTGCCAACAAATATACGAGCAAATCTGCCCTAGGTAGGAGGACTGCCTGAACGTACACACTGTACTGTATGTGTATGTGTGTGTGTTCCAGTTTTACGTTCCTTACTATGCTAGTAAAACAAGGAAAATCATGCAAAGTGACAGCATTTGGTGGGTCCTTACTTTAACGAGGAGATTTATCTAACCTGGGGTTAGGCTTATGGTTAGGGTTAGAATTAGGCTTAGAATTAGTTAAGGTTATGTTTTGACATTAAGGGTCGTTTTTAGAACTTAGTTTTATTAGGTTAGTTAATGAAGGTTAAAGTTGAGGTTAGGGTTGCGGTAAAGATTAAAGTTAGGTTTAGTGTTAGATCATTTTTTTAATGATACTATACTGCAGGTCCTCACTTCGATAGAAATACCAACGTGTGTGTATATTTGTGTTTCGTAGAGTGTCCTGATTTAAAATGCAAAAGAAGAAAGTATTGGTAATATAGTGCAGTATTTCTGAAGACTTAGCAAATGTATGGGTTTTTGGTTCATTGATTATTTTCTCCAGCTGCAGACTCTGAATACATCATGTGCCAAGTAAAGGAGTTGGAGGAGCAAAGTGCTGTGACTCTGGAGGAGGTGTCTATGGTGAAGAGCACTATGGGCCGCGTGCTGTCTGCCTGGGACTCCTACTGTGACTCCTCCAGTTCCCTGCAGGCCTGGCTGGAGCAGGGCTCAGCCTCCCACGCCGTTACACAGAGGCCAGAGGTACAGACAAAAACCCTTTGCTTGTTTTTTTGCTGCCCAAATTTCAGGGTTATAGCATAGTATATCAAGTATATAGTAAAAAACATCACTTAACCCCATCTCTGCTGAACAAGTATTATTTTTCATTAATAATAAAGTGTTTTTATGTTGCTTAGGTAACATTTGAAAGTGTGACAGAATGGAGGTCCCGTCTGGCTCATGTAAATGAGGTGGGGAACTTCCTAATTCAACAAACTGACCCCACGACCAGCCGAGCCATGGCAGATGACCTCTGCAAGATCAACCTGCATTGGGCAGACTTCATCAAGATAACACAATTTGTAAGTAAAAGATGACACTTCAGTGTTGTAATAGGCTCTTGTAACATTTGTGTGAAAGTACTGTGCAGTTCAATAAAAGGTTTTCATTTTACACCCAGGCTGTTGTAGCGGAGCCCAGCAGAGCCACAGCCAGATCCCAAGACCTCCATACCCTCTTTAGAGAGGCCACTCAGATCCTAAAGGAACCTGTGGAAGCATTGTCTGGTCCCCTGAGGATCTACAGAAAGAAAATACAGGTACAATGTTATTAGAAAATTATTCACTGAGAAGTTAAATTGATCAATTGATAATGAAGCGTTTCATGCAATAGAATTTCTTTTTTACTGAAATAGCATTTCAACCATGCTCTCTGTTTGTCCTTTGCCGTTCAGTTCATGATGCAGAAAATAAAGGAAGTGAATATGGATTCCCTCTCCCCTTCCCCTGAATGCTCTGCTGAGACATTACAGAAACTCAAGCTGGCTTTACCTGAGGTTGATGACTTCTTCGATATATTATTTCCTTGAAATATGCTGTTAATGCCTAACGTCCTGTTTGTGGTCTGCTGTGGGTACTTAATCTCTTGAAGACTACATAAACATAGTAGAGCACTGTAAAGTAGTCACATTTTTACTTCTTAGATACCAGAAGTTAATGTTTACTGAATGTGTATACCGTTTGTATCTGTGTATGGTTTGTTTGTAGGTTATGCAGACACTGGCTGAGTCTGAGCAGGTATGTGTGGAGCTCCTGCACGTTGTGTCTGGGCTGGAGGGTCGCCTGGCAGAGCTCCTGCACTGGGAGACAGAGGCCCGGGAGCTCTACCACATCCTGAAGGCGGGAGAATGTAGGGCCCCACGTGGCCAGGACCCCCGTACCAGGGTAAGACTGACATGGGCCAATGATAACATACTCAACTAGGGAAACATAAAAGAGCAAAAGGAACGAGGTAAACGTTAATAGCTTCAATAAAGAGTTAGCACGCCTGGTTTGAAATGCAGGAACAAAGGTAAGTAAGCAGGTTCAACGTTTGGTAAAGGTTAGATCATTGCCTTGTATATGAATCATGTAGTGCTCATGGTGTTGGATGTGTTCTCTCCAGGTGCTGATCTCTCGTGGGCTGCAGCTGGAGGGCCAGGCAGTGACAGAGGAGCAGGACCTGCAGGTGATGGTGATGACCGGGCAGAAGAACTCTCCCCTTCAGTACCTCAGAGCCTCCGCCATGCAGGACAGAGTCAGAGCTGCTGTGGCTCAGTCACAGGCCAGTGCTCATCCCTCTTTTTTTTATCTCTTTCACTTTATTTTTTCTATTATTTTCAGTCGATGTGAAAAGATATGCTGACTGGCAAAGCTAAAATGTTTGGTTTATTACAGGAGGCAGTTGGGATGTTGAGTTCTCTAGGAGCCAGAAGAGACAGAAGCAAAAGCTCCACAGAAGATCAGTCTCCACCCAAGATCCTCATCCAATCTAAGGAAGAAACTGAGACTCACCCTTCACCACATCAAATCGTCTCTCTAGCAGAGCACGTCTCTCAGCCCTTTGGCCCATCTCAGTCAGATGTGAAACCACGGCCGCAGTCCCAGAATCCCTCTCAACCCCAAACTCAGGCCCAACAACCACCGATACCACAGATCATAGTCCAGGAATACACAGAGAAGAAGGCAAGTCCCAGTCCTCCTCTTCCCTATTCCTACGCACAGGCCGTGTCTCAATCAAAGGGCCAGGCCCAGTCACCACCAGAGCCTCGGGCATTGCCACAGATGGCTGATCAGAGAAAAAAACTCTCTCCACCCCTAACACAGAAACAACCACAGACCCCAAAACAACCACAAGTGCAGCAACAGTCAGTGCCTCACCAACAGTATCCCACTGAACAACAAATAATCTCTCAGCAACAGGTACTATTTAAAAAACAACAGGTATCTGTTCAGCAGCAGGTTCAAAGCCAAAACCTGGGAGAGGGCCAACAATCGGCACCAACACAGAAGAATCTTCTAACCAAGGAAGAGATACAGAGCCGAAAGAAACAACCTCAGGCCAGTAAAAACCGGCCCTGGCTTCAGAACAAAGCTAAGGGTCAGACCCAGGCTTTAGACCAGGCTCCAGCCCAATCTTCAGCCCAAGCTCCAGCACAAGCTCCAATCCAAGCTTCAGCCCAAGCTCCAGCACAAGCTCCAGTCCAAGCTTCAACCCAGGCTCTAGCCCAAGCTCCAACCCAAGCTTCAGCCCAAACTCCAGTCCAAGCTTCAGCACAGGCTTTGGCCCAAGCTCCAACCCAAGCTTCAGCCCAAGCTTCAGCCAAGGCTCTAGCCCATGCTCCAACCCAAGCTTCAGCTCAAGCTTCAGCCAAAGCTCCAGCCCAGGCTCCAAAACAAGCTCCAAGTCAAACACAGATTCAAACACAGCAAAAGAATCCAGGCATAGCTCAAGTCCCAGTCCAGGTAGTTCCACAGCCTGCAGGAACCCCTAGGCCCCAGTCTCAGCCACAGGGCATAACTAGTGGTCAGGCTCAACCTAAAGCAGGGCCCCAGCAAGTTCCCCCGGCATATCTTTATGGTCAGCCTCCTGCCCATTCCCTGACCTCAGCCCAATCCATGACCATGAGCCACACTCAACCTCAACCAACAGCCCACAACCAAGAGAAACCCAAGACAATTCCCCAAGATCCATCTCAAACTCGGACACGCCATCAGCACATGACCCAAACCCAACAACAACCCATGATCTCTGGCCAATCTCAACCTATGAACTATTCTTTATCACAAATACCAGCCATGTCTAAATCTCAGATGGCTCAGGCTCCATCTCAAATAAAAGCTCTGCCACAGCAGGGCCAGAAACCCCAGCCACAGGTTCAGCCACAGGTTTACCAGCCTCAAGCTCAGGCCCAACCACATCTTAAAACACCAGTCCCAGTCCAGCTACATCAAGCGCTCACTGATATTCACCCTCAGGTTCAGATGCACCCCCAGGGCCAGCCTCACTCTGAAGTCCAGCCTCACACCCAGGCCCAGCCTCACAGCCAGGCCCAGTCACAACCTCAAGTCCAATCTCACCCCCAGTCACACTCTCAATTCCAACCTCACACCCAGGCCCAGTCTCACACTCAAGTCCAATCTCACCCCCAAGCCCAGTCACACTCTCAAGTCCAGCCTCCCTTTCAGGCCCAGCCTCAGCCCAAAGCTCAGCCCCACCCTCAAGTCCAGCCTCCCTTTCAGGCCCAGCCTCAGCCCAAAGCTCAGCCCCACCCTCAAGTACAGCCTCCCTTTCAGGCCCAGCCTCAGCCCAAAGCTCAGCCCCACCCTCAAGTCCAGCCTCCCTTTCAGGCCCAGCCTCAGCCCAAAGCTCAGCCCCACCCCCAAGTCCAGCCTCCCTTTCAGGCCCAGCCTCAGCCCAAAGCTCAGCCCCACCCTCAAGTCCAGCCTCCCTTTCAGGCCCAGCCTCATCCTCAGCCTTATTCCCATTCTCCGGCACAGCCCCAACAATGGGCCCCAGTCAGACCCTTTAGCCCAACATACCCTCAGCCAAAGGGCCATTCCCAGCCATTAACTCAAGTAATGGCAGCCAGGCCTGAGAACCTTCCCCAAGCCTATCATCAGTCCATGGTTCAACGTCACTCCCTTCCTCAGGCTTACCCACTAAGTCAAGCTTCACTTCATCAATGGGCCTCAATCAGGCCAGAGCAAGTCCCCCAGGCATACCTTTATGGTCAGCCTTATGGCCAAACGCAAGCCCAAATACGTCCCCAAAGCCAACAGCAACCTCAGGTGAGAGCTTACAACATTCAGTCTCAGCAAGGCCAGTTCCAACAGTCACGGTGGCCCCAGCCCCATCCCTCAGCTCAGCCTCAGCCATATTTCCAGCCACAGCCACCATCTCAACCCCAAATTCACCCCAAGCCCCATATCCAAGCTCCACCCCACTCTAAGCCACAGACCCGGATTTTGCCCGAGACCAAGCCCCAGATTAATTTCCATCCTCAACCCAACTTGCAGCCTCTGGCCCAGCCCATGGAACAGTCTAAGCCCCAGCCCCAATCACAGCCACCTCCAAAGCCCATTATCCAGCCTCAGCCCCAGCCGCAGACACCACCCAAGCCACAGCCCCAGCCCCCTGCCCAGGCCATCATCCAGTCTCAGCCCCAGGTCAAGCTTCAGATCCAGCCTAAGGCCCAGAACCTTTTCGAGGCGCATCTCCTTCCTCAGTCACCACCAGATTCCCCGGAGCTCCAGGTTAAACCCCCGGCCTTGGCCCAAGCTCCACCCCTGGCCTACACCGAGGCCTACGCCAAGGCTCAGGCCCTGGCCAGGAACCAGTTTGAGGAGGCCAAGCACTGCCTTCAGGAACACATCCTGGCCGCCATTAACGTCTTCAAAGACAAACACATATCTATTGAACAATCTTCAGTAAAGGAGGTAAGCAATTGTAATACTTTATCATTTTTTGGTGGGGTTTACAGTTGTTCTAAAGCCATGTTATTACATAGTCTGATTGTTTTTGTGTCCCCTCAACCAGGAGACCCTGAGGACCCTGGACCCTGAGCTGTTAAAAGTATTCCTGAGGGCTGCAGAGGGTATGGAGGCCTTCTGCACTATGCCTCAGCTAAGAGACATGGAGTTCTTCACACAGTCTGTCAAGAGCCAATGGGAGGTAGGGCGTGTTGTTCTGTGTTTGCATCTGTGTCTTTGTGTCTGTGTGTGCATGTACACTACCGCTTAAAAGTTTGGGGTTACTTGTTTTCCATGAAAACATACATGAAATGAGTTTGAATAGGAAATATAGTAAAACAATTTGGAAATATAGTCATTAGAAATAATGATTTTTAATTGAAAAAATGATTGTGTCCTCCAAACTATGCTTTTGTCAAAGAATCCTCCATTTGCAGCAATTACAGCCTTGCAGACCTTTGGCATTCTAGTTGTCAATTTGTTAAGGTAATCTGAAGAGATTTCACCCCATCCTTCCTGAAGCACCTCCCACAAGTTAGATTGACTTGATGGGCCCTTCTTACATACCATACGGTCAAGCTGCTCCCACAACAGCTCAATAGGGTTGGGATCCAGTGACTGTGCTGGCTACTCCATTATAGACAGAATACCAGCTGACTGTTTCTTCCCTAAATAGTTCTTGCCTAGTTTGGAGACGTGCTTTGGGTCATTGTCCTTTTGTAGGAGGAAATTGGCTCCACTCAAACGCCGTCCACGGGGTATGGCATGGCATTGCAAAATGAGGTGATAGCCTTCCTTCTTCAAGATCCCTTTTACTCTGTACAAATCTCCCACTTTACCACCACCAAAGCACTATGCTCCACAATCTTGACAGATGGCATCAAGCACTCCTCCTGCATCTTTTCATTTTATCTGTATCTCACAACTGTTTTTCTTTGTGATCCAAACACCTCAAACGTAGATTCGTCTGAACACTTTTTTCCAATCTTCCTCTGTCCAGTGTCTGTGTCCTTTTGCCCATCTTAATCTTTTCTTTTTATTGGCCAGTCTGAGATATGGCTTTTTCTTTGCAACTCTGCCTTGAAGGCCAGCATCCCGGAGTCGCCTCTTCACTGTTGACATTTGGACTGGTGTTTTGCGGGTACTATTTAATGAAGCTGCTGCCAGTTGAGGACCTGTGAGGTGTCTATTTCCCAAACTTGACACTCTAATGTATTTTTCCTCTTGCTCAGTTGTGCATCGGGGCCTCCCACTCCTCTTTCTATTCTGGTAAGAGCCAGTTTGCGCTGTTCTGTGAAGGGAGTAGTAGACAGCATTGTACAAGATCTTCAGCTTCTTGGCGATTTCTCACATGGAATAGCCTTCATTTCTCAGAACAAGGATAGACTGGCAACTTTCAGAAGATATTTCTTTGTTTCTGGTCATTTTGGGCCTGTAATTTAAACCACAATTGCTGATATTCCAGATACTCAGCTGGTCTAAATAAGTTTTCAGCTGTGCTAACATAATTGTGAAAGGGTTTTCTAATGATCAACTAGGCTTTTAAAATGATAAACTTGGATAAGCAAACACAACGTGCCATTGGAACACAGGACTGATGGTTGCTGATAATGGGCCTCTGTATGCTTAGATATTCCATTAAAGATCAGTCTTTTCCAGCTACAGTAGCCATCTACAACATTAACAATGTCTACACTGTATTTCTGATCAATTTTATGTTATTTTAATGGACAAAAAAAATTGCTTTTCTTTTAAAAGCAATTACATTTCTAAGTGACTCCAAACTTTCAAACTGTAGTGTACGTATTTTGAGAAGGTGTATATTTGTTTTGCAGAGATACAAATGAGTGTATGTTGCTAATAATATTGAATATTGAATTCAATTGTACACTCCATGTGTGATCTTTGGTAAATATACTATCATAAAAATCTGTTTGGAAACTATTATGTAATTGTTTTATTTGCATGAATAATGAAGTCCCTAACAAGCATTCTTTTGTTTGTTGGCATCGGATTAAGTTTGTGTATGATTTTGATTTGTTTCATCTAGGCTGTGAGAGCTGAGATAGAAGCCTTTTTGCACCATTTACGATTTGAGGTTAAGAGAAAAGACTTTAACACAGCTGCCTTACAGTGTGACTTTATCTCCAAATTAGCACCCAAAACTAAGGTAAAATAATTGCAACCTAACACTGACCTTATCGCATGCTAGGTTTCATGAAAACGATGGTATCAAACGTGCATGCAGAGGTTGTTTTGTCTTCTGCTCCCTATTATTCTACAATTTAAGTAAAAAAATAATCCACTAAGCAATCTGCTTCCGGTTCCTTATCAAAAACGTTTGACTTGTATTACTTTATTACTAATACTAAACATATTACTAATAGGGGATTTACTGGTTGCACCAGTAGCTCTTTGTTCGTTAGGGATTCTGGTCTTGAGGTGTCCAAGACTGGGACGGCCTAGATAATAACTTCCGAAGGGAATTACACCTTGTGGATGGACAGTGGCAGTACCAAAGATATTGGTAAACTGATGACACTGGCTGGCTTTTTCTCCAGGCCTGTTTCTCAGCAGAGGGCAGCCTTGCCCAGGCGGGGCAACACCTGGAGGCCCTTAAAGAGCTGTGTGACACCCTGAGCCCTGAGGATGCCCACCGTTTAGCCCAAGCTCAGCTCAGGGAGTGTGAGAAGAGACTGGCTGCCATCCAGCGCCAGTTCAGTGGGGACAGAGACACACCTCCCCCTGACACACCTGGGTGAGCCAGAATGGGTTGAAAACCTTTGAATAGGTGGAATGAACAACACATTAGCTGCAGAATGTCTATGTGATGCCTGCAATTGAAATACTTGACTGCATTGTTTTCAATGTGTTTCATTAGAATCCCAGAACTGGGGAAAGAGCTGACTCCAAACAAGGAATCAATTGTGCAGAGTGACAAATCTTCGGTCACAGCCGAGGTAGGGCCTGGTGCCTGTTCATATGTTCAAAAAACTTGTAGGTCTGCTAACTTGAGAAATTATCCATCTCATTATTCTTTTGTTAGGTTTTATCGGTTGTTGTGAAGACAGTGGTTGTTGAGAAGAAGGTGATTGACAAGGAGATTGACAGGCCAGCAATCATAGATGAAAATCCTGCCAAAAAAGCAGCATTTCAAAGGTACAGTAGGCTTATGGCTGGGTTATGGTGTGGAATAAGTCTGTTATTAAAACAATATTGGTTGAATGCAGAAACAGTCTGACACAGAGCCGGTGTTGACTGCTCTGTCCTGCATTGCAAATGTAAACAATGAACCTTAATTTCCTCATAATATGGATTAATTCTCCCCTCAGATATGACACTATCAAGAAGGCTCTGCAGACTCAACTGGCCAAGAATGAGTGTCCTCAAACAGACCTTACCAGTGACTCAGTCTCTCTCAAATACCTACACACACGTCTACAGGAAATACAGGTACCCTACTCTTTACTGGACCATGTATTTCATGAAATCATGTATTGAATACTTGGTATCAGTTAATGGTGACCATGTGTCATTTGTGCGTCACTATCTCTTGTCCCAGACAATGCATCAGGACTCTGAGTCTCTGTGGTCTGAGTTTGACCACCAGTGTTCCCAGAACTCCCAGTATAGCAGGGAAGGTGGTGGTGTGGATCAGGACAGAGCTGAGCTGAAGGAACAGTGGCGATGCCAGCAGTCAGCTCTGCAGAGGAGAGGCCGCTCTCTGAGGGAAGCCCTGAGACAGACAGACTGCACGGAGAACCACATAGTTGAATTCTCAGAACGCCTCGACTGCTTCATCAGAGAAGCCAAGGACATCACGGCGTTCACGCTGGCCAACACCAACATCCTGACGGATATCAAGGTACACAATAAGGATAGCCTTTAAGAGAAATTATGAACCGTTTTCAGTTAGAATTTGACTTCAGTGGTATGCGGACATTTACATGTATTGACTGAAACATTTTCTTAAATGTTGTGGACTTTCCTTTCCAACAAATCTGTATCTTAGGCGGTCTTTGTTCATTCTCTCTCAACAGGACCTAGATGAGAGCATTCAGAGAGAACTAGACCAACTGTCCTGCTTTGAGTCCAGTGAACTGGATCCTAGAGATCGCGCTCCCGTGACCCATGTCGTCGAGGCCCACAAAACCAGTCTGGATGAGCTGAGACAGCAGGTCCGTAAAAGCGAGGCGGCTGCCCGGGCTCTGGACCGCTACCTCATGTCCCTGCGCACCGTAGAGCAGGACATCAGTGCAGTACAGGGTGCCCCCTGGAGCGATGCACGGGTACTGCAGGACGGCCGCTCCAAGCTGGCCCTGATCAGGCAGAGTGTGGACAGTCTGGGGGACAAGGCCCCTCAGTTGGACCTTCTACTCAAGGGGGCCAGGCTTTCTGTGACGCGGGATGGGGCCCCGGCCTCCTGCCTGGACATGGTTTCTACGCTGGGGCGGCGACTGGAGGAGGCTGACAGTGGTCTGGCCAGTCAGCAACACAACCACCAGAGGGAGCAGGAGAGCAGGAGCTTGGGTCTGAGGAAGAGAACTCTGCTAGGGGAGCTGAGAAAAATGCAGGAGGCAGCAGAGAGACAGGGACTCAAGGAGCCTACCATGCCTGCTGTACAGCAGAGGTGTGTTTGTGTGGGCGAGACGACAAGTGGTCTTTTGGCAGAGATATATGGTCAGAGTCCTAATTCCTGTTGACACAACTATTTTTTTGTTCAGGCTGCGTGTCCTGTCAGACCTGGAGGGTCAGCTGATCTCCCAGCGCTCTGAGCTTCAGAGTCTCCAGCAGGCCCTCACTCACACCCAGGAGGGAAGAGGCAACGCCCAGGAGGAGCTGGAGATCCAGTGGGAGGACACACAGAGAGCTGTGGCTGACAGGTAGGCAGGGGAACAGAAGACTGAGATAGAGAGATGGAAGGAGGAACAGAAAAGAGAGGGGGGAGGAACAGAAGAGAAAGATAGAGGGGAGAAAACAAGACATATACAGGGAGGAACAAAAGAGAGAGGAGGGAGGAACAGAAGGGAGAGGAGGGAAGAAAAGAAGAGAGAAATAGATGGATGAACAGGAGAGAGATAGAGGGAGGAACAGAAGAGAGGAGGGTGGAACAAAAGAGGGAGGAGGAAGGAAATGAAGAGAGAAATAGATGGAGGAACAAGAAGAGAGATAAGGGAAGTATAGAAGAGAGATGGAAGGAGGAACTGAGGGATTAAATATATCTGAAATATTATAACGGGTAGTGTTTAAGGACATCTCTCTATTTGCAGACAGGAGCAGTGCAGCATTCTGTTGGAATTACTAAAGAAGTTTCAGAGCTGTCGCAGTTACATAGGCACCACTATGCAGAGGGCGGAGCAGACCATCAGTGAGCAGGCTTCCTACATGGGCAAGGAGAACCTGCAGAGGCTCATAGCTAAGGTACCACGTTCGAGACTGGATCTCTGATAACAAACACCTACGGTGTGTCAGAGCAAATTTATCCATGTGTACCAGCGTTCGGGTCAATTCTAAAGAGTTGCAAATTGCTATTTTAATTCCAATTCAGTCATTGTATTTTTATACTGTATCTTGAATTTAAATTGGCCATACACCGCAGGAAGAATTATTTGAATTGAATTTGATTTGAAGGAAGCTGAATTCACTTCAATTCAATTGGCTTTTATAGTAATGTTTAATTTGAGTTCTGCTATGGTTATCAGTATTATTCAGGTTGTTACAGTGAAAACACATACACCTAAAATTATTTTATAAATCATTTTATAAAGTATTTCTCAAATTAAGGAAACTTTCACGTTTTAAATTTCAGTTTAAATTATTTCAATTAAATTGTACTTCAAATATAATTAATATTCAGGTTCCTGTTGGGTGTAGCCAATTAGACATTCTAAATTGACACCAACCCTCATGTACTATACAGTAAACCATACATACCACTAGATGGCAGCCACAACCTTAGCTTAGGTCCCTGGTGTGTTATAACGTGTGTTTCCTCAGGTTCAAGGGATAAAAGAAGATCTCAGTGGCCTAAGTCCAGGTATGGAGGAAATCAGGTATGTGTGCGTACAGCTGCAGTCCCACCTAAAGAAGATCCCCGACTGTAAGGAGACTCCGTTTGACGCTGAGGCTGATGAGCTGGTGGACCAGTGGCTGGATGTGAGAGTACTGAAAATACACTCTAATAATCTACAGTGCAACACACACACACACACTCATTGACACTGTCTTTGGGTGACCCAGGTGACAGAGAAGACAGACTCGTACCTTGATAACCTGCGTGTTGGGCTGGAGCTGTGGGAAAAGCAGCTGATGTTGGGAGCAGAGGTGGACAGCTGGACGGGGGCCAAACTGGCCCAGTTTGCAGAAAGCCACCCCTTCCAGAATGAACAGGAAGTCCTGGCTATTAGGGTAAGGCTGTACAAGCCATCTTCCATTCCAAGTCGTTTTTGGTACAGTTGTGTTTGTATGACCTCATTTGTTTATCACCCGCTGTCTTCTTCAGGATGAGATCCATGCCCAGGAAGAGAACATTGAACGCTTCCACAACAAGACCATTGAGATTCGGAAGATTCTTCAAACCCAAGAGGCTCCACTGGAGCTACAGGTAGAACCGCTCTTACCAATCTGGCACATACCACCATCAGCACATAAATCACTGTCCCAGGTCAACCATCATCTTTACTGCATTTTGATATGTCTAAATATTGGACAGATAAAGGACAAAAACCTAAAACCAGGAAGTACTGCTGCTAGTGATCATATTATTCTATGTGGGCCTTAACAGAGCCCCAGAGTTCTGTTAGAGTTTGCGTTTTCGAATTGTGATCCCACCATGCTGTGCAACCCTGTCAGGTGATGGAGACCCAACTGAGGACGAAGAAGAATCAGGTGGAGGAGCTCTTCTCCGACATCACTGACGTCTTCCAGGAGCTGATGGCTGTGAAGAGACACCTGGCAGGGAGGATGGCAGAGTGCCAGTCTGCCCTTCAGACCATACAGTCATCAGTGGGCATGCTCAGTATGCCAGAAGACCATGCCCAGATGCTGGTATTGTACTGTTATCTGTACAGCTCTCATTAAACATTGTGATAAAATGCACCTGTCATTGTATAAACTATGTGATAGTTATGATTTATCATTTCATTCTGATTGATATTTCAAATGTACCATTTCAAAGACAAAAACCCCTATCCACTGAAAAGCACCTGCACGCATTGAACGGATTAGATCCTGACTCTGTATCGGTAGTCAATATGTTTTCTGTCATGCTGTAGGATCTATGTGAGCAGCTGCTGGCCCAAGAGGAGCAGACCTGCTCAGTACTGAAGGAGGTGGGCTTACTGTCCAGCATGGCCAGCCCCCAGGTGCTGCAGTCCCTGTCTGCAGACTGTATCCGTCTCAGAGAGACCGTCTCACAATCTAAGGATATGATCCACAGGAAGAGAGAAGAGGTAGAGAAGGGCCTCATCAAGGTCATCAAAAGTAAGGCTTTTCTATTACATTTCTGTTGCTTTCATTTGAACTTGGTTTGAGAAATCCATGATTCATTTTATTCACCGACTACTTGATTTAGTCATATATTCAGGTGACCCTTCTTTTAACCACTTCTTTCATTCAATCTCTGTCCATCAGATGAGAGCTTGTCTTTTGAGGAGTGGTTCCAGGACCTGCAGCTGTCTGTGAATGAGTGTTTTGAGAACCCTGAGTGCAGACAGGATGTGGAGGCCTCCATGCAAAAACTGGCTGTGAGTAGCAGACTATGAGACGTGCAATATTAGAGTAATCTGACAGTAAAGGTGGATGTAGGAGCTGGATGTTTTTTAGGAGTGAACATGTTGTTGGATTGGATTGGCAGAATTTACTCTGCAGGACTCCGTTCCCAATTACAGAGGTTAGGGTTCAGGAAGTAAAAGGACAACAAATGTGTCCCATGCACATTTCGACAATATTGACAATTATAGAGGACAGTTGAATTGGTTAAAACATATCTGTGGTGAACTTTTATTTAAATGCATAACTTTATATTACATTTAAATCGCTGCTGGAGTTCATGTTTCTTTTTCCTACCAGTGTTTCCTGGCATCTAAGGATGGGGAGAAACTCCTGGGTCAGGTGAGAGAGCACCTGGAGACAGGTAGTGATCAGCTCCCTCCAGAGCAGCTGGTTCACCTCAATGACTGGCTTAAGGAGCAGGAGAAGGAGCTGGCCACATTCAGAACTCACTGCCAGGGCAGGCATTGCCAGCTGGAAACAATACTCAGCACCCTCAACAGGTAATCTACCACACACCACCGAATACTATACACTGCTACAGTATTAGTAATAAAATTACTCTATAAGTTATAGGTTGCTACTCCTCGGCTAGAATAACCTTTTACTATTGTACTACATGGCCCCATTGTGATATGATGGAAGGATATAAGCAAACAGAATCGTAAAGAGTTATCATCAGTCCCCTTAATTGTTTTAGTTAACACTGTATTGTTTTTCAGTTTACAGCAGAAACATGACCGGTTCCATGCCTGGATTCAGTGCTGGGAACAGAAGTCACTGGAAGGAGAGCAAGCCAACAGCCTTCTCAAAAATCTCCACAGAGAAAGGTGATTTTAGTGGCCACATTATAAGTTACTGCACACTTGCACATATTTTGGCTGTTATAAATCATTCGCCAAAACGACTGAAGGATTAATGTAGATCAGTGATGTAGAGTAGCCAAGATGTGTTTTCTTGTCTGTCGTCTAGTGAGATAGTGGAGTCCCTCAGCGAGCTGTGTTCGTCGATGCGGAGGCAAGGCCTGAGAGTGGACAGTCTGCTGACAGACAGTGACAGCCTCATGCAGCGCTATGGGAACCTGGAGGCTAGACTGCAGAGGCAGGCGGAAACACAAAGAGTCCTGGAGGAGACCAGTAGAGGGTTTGATACCCTGTCAGACAGCACCAGGACCTGGGTCAGAGACCAGCAACAACGGCTTCGCCAGAATCAGAAAGATGACAGTGTACACACAGCACAGGTAGGTTTATAGGTGATATCTGAAATAAATCTGAAAAATAAAGAGGATTTCCTTAAGATGTTCTTTAATTTAACTCATGCCAGGCTGTCCTGAGTTCCAGACCAGAAGGAGACACTAAGCTTCAGGACTTAAGGAAACGTGGTCAGAGTCTGTGTGAACACCAGGACCTGGAGGAGAGCAGGAGACGAGAGGTTCAGCAGACAGTCAGAGACATGGAGGAGGAGTGGAGGAGAGTCCTGCAGACTGCTGAGGGGACTCTTACCAAGGCTGAGATGCAGAGTGCCATTGAGGGACAGTTAAAAGTATTTGATTCCCAGACAGAGTTCACCAGGACCTGGGTCAGAGACCAACAGCAGCAAATCCTCTCTCTGGACAACCAGGCCAAGACTGAGGACCGAAAAGAAAGAGCACAGGTCATTTGCATCATTAAACACTGTCTACACTGATAAAAAATTGTTCCAACTGTTTTAAGGACCTCTGAAAAACCATAAAAGCTTTGGTTATTCTGAGACCCACATGTACATTAAAATCCCAGATAATTTTAGCCATCCCTGACTAGAATTGAATGGCCCTGTTGTTGGCCTTATTTGCAAATTTACAGAATGCCCTTTGAGTTTACTTTTGAGTTTCCAGTACTCCACACTACTAGTAGTGACTAGTAGTGTGTCATTATTGTTTCATTCATTTTAAATCTTGTGGCCTTCACTGTATGTGATCCTAAGTAATATGTCTTAATTCAAATTCAATTATGTAAGACAGTACACAATACAGTTCCCTTACACTCACAGTTCACCGGCCACATCAGGCATGCAAGTCATTATGCATTTTTGATTGGATTCAGCCATATTAGGAAGATCCAACATTTCAAACGTTTAATCACGCACAACCTGCTTTGAGAATGACTTGTATGAAACACCTAGTAGAATCAAGAAATGCTGTTTTGAAATTGAGTAAGTTAGTATGGAAAAGGTGAAAAACATTTTGTTATCCATCAATATGGATGATATGACCATATAACAAACCAGTGTTGCATTCTGTATTGTAATGAACACCGGGACCAGGGGTTTGAGGTTCCACTTGCAGAACGGAACTGTGATTTATTAGCAAAAGCACAAGGGATACGGCACGAGCAGAACGAGAGAGACAGGCAGGCAGGTTCGGTAACCGGGCGATCCGTCCACGAAGACGACAGTACAGGAAGGGGCAGGCAGGCAGGATAATCCACGGGGCAGGCAGGCAGGTACGGTAACCGGGTGATCAGCCCACGAAGGCGACAGTACAGGCAGGTGCAAGCAGGTAGGAGAATCCACTGGGCAGGCAGGCAGGTCACGAGGCAGGCTTCTATACACGGAGACAAACGGGGACAGGGCAAGGAAAGGAGAGGAGAGGAGAGGAGAGGAGAGGAGAGGAGAGGACAACAGGCTGGGAATGAAAAACAAGGAAGAGTGCTATGCGAAGGCTTGGCAGGTCCACTACGACCAATACCTCACACCTGAGTGGAGGTGGAGAACAGGCTGATATAGAGAGGTAACGAGGCGCAGGTGTTCAGTATTCCGGCGATTGGGATCTGGATTGCGGGCTGCGTTCAGGTACACTGGGATGTGAGCGCGTAGCGGTGGCCGGCAAGGGGCGCGAGAGGGAGGAGCTGGAGCAGGAACGATGCGAGGACCTCACATGTATTACCAACCCAGTTTGCTGTGTCTTTAATCCAAGTTTAGAGGAGCAAGTTGTTGAAGGAAGCTAAATTAATTCCACTACCTATAAATGGCAAAATAACCTTCAGTAGTTTTAAAAGCCACACAGTCAGTTTGTTGCCTGTGCTTCATAAACTGATGGAGAGAATTGTTTGGCCAAATACAATACTGTTTTTAAGGCCCTTTATCGAGCAACAGTTCTCCAATTAACTTTAAGAGCTGTGAAAGAAGAATTGAAGAAACATTTCTTAAGTGTATGCAACAAATAGTGACACTTCGTTTAGCATTATTAAGAGTCGTGGCATGGGGCCTGGTTTGGGATGTAGTTTTGGTAATACATCTGTTCAGCTTAAAGTGAGACATGCTTAAACTACTGCTTAATCAAAGTGTGTGTCTCTGTGTTCAGGCTTTCCTGAGTTCCAGACCAGAAGGAGACTCTAAGCTGCAGCACTTGAGGAGACAAAGTCAGACTTTATGTGAACACCAGGACCTGGAGGAGAGCAGGAGACGAGAGGTTCAGCAGACAGTCAGAGACGTGGAGGAGGAGTGGAGGAGAGTCATGCAGACTGCTGAGGAGACTCTTATCAAGGCTGAGATGCAGAGCGCCATTGAGGGACAGTTGAGAGACTTCATAACCCAGAAGGAAAACACCAGGAACTGGATGAAAGGCCAACATCAACGCTTACTTTCCCTGGGCAGCCTGGCCAAGACAGAAAACCGAATACAATCTGCAATGGTCAGTAAATGGTAGACATGATTAGTGTTTTGGAGTAGGCTGCATTAGAACATGACTAGGGCTTGAGCATAGGCTAAGTATTGGGCTATGGTTGTTATGCATATTTGGATGTATCATAGTTCATAATGATACTATACATTTGCCTTTAAATCGTGTTTGTGTCTTTTTCCAGGCTGTCCTAAATTCCAAACTGGAAGGAGAAGCTAAGCTGCAGGACTTGAGGAGACGTGGTCAGAGTCTGTGTGAACAACATGATCTGGAGGAAAGCAAAAGACGAGAGGTTCAGCAGACAGTTGGAGTCTTGGAGGAGGAATGGAGAAAAGTCCTGCAGACTGCAAAAGATGTACAGGGTCAGGCTGAGGCATTAGACAAAGAGCTGAGAGGTTTTGAAATCCAGAAAGAAAGCACTCAGGTCTGGATCAAAGCCCAGAAACAACTTCTAGACTCGCACAGGACCCAGAACAAAACTGAGGAGAAACTACATATTTTACAGGTTAGAAAACAGCAGGGTTAATCTTCAGTTAATATGGAGCTCTTGTGATTGTCAAGATTTGTTTTTGATGTTCATTCATGACTATTCCATCAGTCTAGCTTGACATTGAAAGTATGGATTTGGCTTATTTTTCCCTAAACTACCTCATAAAGTTTTTATGCGGTGCAGCTTTTGACAAACTAGGGGTTGTGTTTTGCCTGATAACTCTAACTGAAAATGTTCACTGTGCTAATGTTGCTGCCTTTTTAGGGGCTGTCAAAATGTAGGCATGTGTACAAAAAGTCACAGTCTGATATTTTCGAGCCAAACAGAGTGTCAAAGACAATAACAAAACCTTAAAATGTCCCATGTGTTCTCTGGCCCTTGCCCAACCCATTGTTTTACTGGCACCAATCATATTGTTCAGTTGTTTTTTCAATAAGAAGTCCTCTGGGAAGTGTTCAGATCAAGACTCCTTGCTGAGAAGAAACTAAAATCAGTAGGCGCGGCAGAGCGCTAGACCAGAGCACAGTTAGTCAGGCAAGGTCAAAAAAACATGCTACCTTGTCTGATTTGTAAATTGGAAGACAAGAGAAACTGAAAGAAATTGTGCTTCGTTCATTGAACTGAGGTTACATAGCTTCTGAATGTAGTTGGAGCCAGTTGTGTTGTAATGATTTGGGATAAGCAGGACCCAAGCGAAGTGCAACAAAGGTTCTTTAATGAGGGGACGGAAGGCAAGCAAAAACAAGAAAACGGCAGGCAGGTAAAAACATGGACTGGTGGCAGGTATCGACACAAAGACATACACAATGCAATGACTGACAAAGGGCTAACAGAAGAGGGAAAACTTTATAGGGAGCTAACAAGAACTATACAACAAACAGGTGAAATCAATCAGAACCAAAAGGGACAAGCTATGTTAAGGAGCACAAGCAAAAAACAAAACAGAACAAAACAGAACCTTACATGTGTCATCTTTTAAATGTGACTCAAACTTTATAAAGCTTTAAGCTTCAAAATCATATGACCCTGCTTCCCTTGCAACCAAAAATCCTTTTTTACATGTTGTACATACAACTGTTCCATTTAAATGATGTACATTGGTCTTTGAATATAACACTTATGTGGTGATATCTTTGTCTTCAGACTGTACTGAGCTCCAGACCAGAAGGAGACACTAAGCTGCAGGACTTAAGGAGACAAAGTCATACTCTATGTGAACACCAGGACCTGGAGGAGAGCCGGAGACAAGAGGTCCAGCAGACAGTCAGAGACGTGGAGGAGGAGTGGAGGAGAGTCATGCAGACTGCTGAGGAGACTCTTACCAAGGCTGAGATGCAGAGCACCATTGAGGGCCAGTTGAGAGACTTCATGAACCAGAAAGAGAATACCAAGGTCTGGGTCCAAGGCCAATTGAAAGGCCTACACTCTCTGGCTAGTGAAGCTAAACCTGAAGACAGACTTCACACATCACAGGTTAGCCTACAGCTGCTATTGTGCTCTAAGTAATAATGTCTTTCCCAGCATGACTTATTGTTGGAACAAGCTGTTGTTATGGCTTTCAATGGCTTTATGTATAAGGGGATCCCAGGAAAACTCAGTACTTCAGTTATATTCTTCACGTCATTTATCTTCTTTTTTCAGGCAATTCTTAGTTCCAGACCTGAAGGAGACTCTAAGCTGCAGGACTTGAGGAGACAAGGTCAGAGTCTATGTGAACACCAGGGCCTGGAAGAGAACGGGAGACGGGAGGTTCAGCAGACAGTTAAAAATGTGGAGGAGGAGTGGAGAGAAGTTCTAAAGGCTGCAAAAGCAGCTCTGGATCTGGCAGAGATGCAGACTGTCCAAGAGAGGGAAATGAGTGAATATGTTACGCAGAAGGGAAACACTCTGGCATGGGTCCGAGACCACAAACAACGCCTACACTCTCTAGGCAGTCAGTCCCAGATTGATGAGAGAATAAACGTTGCACAGGTAAGGTTTCTGATGAAAACAACATGGTGTTGGCAGTTTGTTGCCGCGGTCAAGTCAGTACCGCTTCCAACATGGTCTGATCAAGCTGAGGCATTACTCTTGTTGTGTGTGTCTCTTTATCCGCAGTCTGTCCTCAGTTCAATACCAGAGGGAGAGTCTAAGCTACATGATTTGAGGAGATGTGGTCAAAGTCTATGTGAACGCCAGGACCTGGAGGAGAGCAGGAGACGAGAGGTTCAGCAGACAGTCAGAGACGTGGAGGAGGAGTGGAGGAGAGTCCTGCAGACTGCTGAAGAGACTGTGAGTAAGGCCCAGATACAGTATTCTCTGTCCAGGCAGCTAGAGGCCTTCCATGCTCTGGAGGAGAGCAGCAAAGCCTGGTTCAAAGAGCAGCAGCAGAAGGCACTCTCCCTGGGCACAGGGACCCAGGGCAGCCAGGAACAGATCCAGGAAAGGCTGCAGAGAGCACAGGTGAGGGCTTCACTACAACAAAGAATTTTTGTATTGTCGTCATTTACAAAAGCAAAAGCATGCTATAGCTTGCTGAGCAGTATACCCTCTCTAGTTGACCATTCCTTTTAAATTCAGTTCATTCATTGACAATGTCGTTCTCAGGCTGTTCTCAGTTCCAGAACTGAGGGTGACTCTAAGCTGCAGGACTTGAAGAGAGAAGGTCAGAGTCTGTGTGAACATCAGGACCTGGAGGAGAGCAGGAGACAAGAGGTTGAACAGACAGTCAGAGATGTGGAGGAGGAGTGGAGAGGAGTGGTAAACAAGGCAGAAGTGGTGAACAGGTACTGTGATGTTCTATTACAGGTTAAAATGTGTCCTGAAATATTTCATTAATAATAATGTGATATAGCAGAGATTTTTCTCTCTTGTGTCAGACTTTTGCAGGGTGTGGTGAAGCGCCTGGTATCTTGTCAGCACCAGAGACAACAGGCCCAGTCACGTCTGTCTGAACTCCAGCACCAGACAGCAGAGCTGCCCTGTCACTTTCCCTGGCCAGGCCTGGGAGACAGGAGGCAGGCTGTGGAGACAGCCAGGACCCTGCTGGATAAAGTCAGGAACCTGGCCCCAGCCCTCTCTGTCCTCCACAGCCAGGGCAAGGAAATGTTTCATCTTACCCAAGACCCCAGCTGGACAGACTACTCCTGGGCTAGCATGGAGGAATGCATCCCTGTCCTGGTCAAACAACTGACGGTGGGTGTTGCATCTTCCCGTTCACACTCCTCAGTGATACTGTACACTCACCCGTAGCATTAATGTATGTTACTGGTTTTGTATGAAGATTGTTTTAAACGATTTCCTCATCGAATGGTTGCCCATTGAAAGACACTGTGTGTCTGTTCCAGGAAGCCTGTGTTAGTATGGAGGAGGGCATTCACATTGAGAGGCATTGTGCCCAGCTAGTGGAGCAGCATGGAGCAGCCCAGGACTGGCTGAGAGAGCATGTCAAAGGTCTGGGCCCCCTGCCCAAGGACAGACATGCTCTACACAGCTACGCCAACACCTTGAAGGTTGTTCACATGAGCATAAAAAATAGTGTGAAAAGAACATCATTGTAGCACATTGAAACCTGTAATTTACCTTTAGCTTGTTTTGTGCTTTGTAACCGCACTCAATTTCTAATGTGATTCTATTTCTTGGCAGCCTGTACTTCATTGTCAAAGTATTATTATATATTTTTGAGAATTCTTAGTTGTAGCATTGTTGTGGTTCTAATGCAGTGTTAAGGGTGTTAATTTAGGCCTTCCTCCCCCAGGCTCTGCTCCAGACGGTAGACAGGGAGGAGAGAGAGATGCGTGAGCTCAATGCGGTCCGAGACGCTCTGCTGAGCCACTGCAGCCCTGCCGGCCGGGACACCCTGACCCTCGAGGTCAGCCACCTCAACGACCTCCGCACCACCTCGGAGAGGGAGATCAGAGAGAAGCTAGCTGGCTGCGAGGCCCGTTTGGCCGAACTGGATGAGAGGATGGCCAAGAAGGCCCAGGGCCTAAGTGAGATGGCCAAAGCTGTGCAGTGGGAGCTCCGTTCCCTGGACCAGGCCCTGAGCTACAGTGAGCCACAAAACAACATAGCCCAGCTTCAGCAGCACTGGCACAGCCTTAAGGTACCCCCCCCCCACTCTGCTCAACACTGTGCTGCTAGCCTGGGACAATGCATGAATGATCATTTAATTCCCATTTAAACTTGCATGAAGGTTTTTTAAACAATCGTGAACTGTCATTGTACACAGTTTATGGAACGGCAGAGTTAGTACTTGAATTTCATGTGATTTCTGCCCATTTTAGAACTGCGATAGGTCATTGGAAGGGTTAAACGTGAAAGTTCACGACTTGTGTGAGGCTGCCAGGTCTGCAGCCACCGAGGACGAGCTTCCAACTGATGTCATGTCCATTATGGAGTCACTGAGCCAGCAGCACAACAGGTAACAGACCTGGCATCCCAAACATTCAGCTCATTATTAAACAGAACACAGTGAACCTCTTCCTGTTGCTCTTCCAGTTTATTCTTCAGCTGGCTTTCTTCTTTTTCAGTTTCAGTTATAAGTGTTTATACTCCCTACTATAATACCACAAAGGAACATCTAGTTTTATTTTTGGAAATGAAGTTTGAAGGGTAGCTAGTTGTAAAAATATATATATATATATATATATATATATATATATATATAAATTCTTATCTGAGTATCTGAGATTTTTAATACAGTCTAAGAAGTTTGTACCTGCTTGGACATGTGAACATCTATTAATATCTAATGTCGTGACACTGTCCTCTGTGTGTGTGTTTAGTCTAAGGACCAGGTTGAATGAGAGGCAGAGCTGCTGCAGTGAAAACACAGCTTACTGCCTTACAGCCTCCATCCAGGCTCTGCGGCAGTGGAGTCGCTCATTTCCCCCACAGACAGCCCTCTCCATCCGGGTAATAACAGAGTCCACGCCATCGAAAGGAATCAGTGATAATGATGAAGTTAAATGTCTTCAATCTGAGTCAGCCCTTGTGTTTTCATTGCATTTCCTGACCGTCTAGTTTAATGAGCCTGAAAGACAGTTGAATGAGTCCCAGTACTATAAAGGCAACACTCTGTTCCTATATGCCATGCTGGAATACTTGCCAGGATACATGGGTGTATGGTCAGAAAAAAAAATTCTGAATTCAGTCATTATTTGCAATTATTGAAGGAACATATTCAGGGACACTGTTATATGCACTTTGGTACATCCCGTAATAAGTGACGTACACCCTCTCACTGGGGTCCATTTGGCAGATTCTTGAAACAACATGAATCAGAGTTCCTGACGTCGGGGATATAACTGTTCCCAGAAAGAGTTTTTAGTAAACATTTCAGAAAACAATAATTGCTCTCTGTCTGTACAGCATGTGACAGTGGTTTTTACTGCTTCAGGCTACGTTGGATGAGGGTGTGCAGTACCAAAAGGATCTGAAGGAGGCATTTTCAAATAGAGAGTTCCTGGTGGAGTGCCTGAAGCCTGACCAAGCAGACTACCTTGAGAGAAATGCTATTGGAACTCTCAGGGATGCGGACACACACAGCACCTCTCTCACCAAGACTCTGATGGTGAAAACATATCTCATCTTAAACCAATGTTCAACCAAAATGTTTTTTTTATTGTTATGCACCTGCATTTGTATGAATATTTTCTATCATTTGCTTTCCCAGGGTGTAAGCGTAGCTTCGCCTGTCACATCAGTCGAAAAAGACAACAACGCAGGTGCACCGACCGCGCCACCTAGGAGGACTGTCAAGGCCAAGCACACTCCCCCCCAGGAGAGTCAGCACGATAAGAAAGAGTCACTACCTACTGTCACAGAGAAAACCATACCACAGTCACTACCTACTGTCACAGAGAAAACCATACCACAGTCACTACCTACTGTCACAGAGAAAACCATACCACAGTCACTACCTACTGTCACAGAGAAAACCATACCACAGTCACTACCTACTGTCACAGAGAAAACCATACCACAGTCACTACCTACTGTCAC
>JACXGI010006385.1:0-16734 GCA_016801175.1 Esox masquinongy
CATATAGTGCAACGAATTTACAGGCGTTTGAATTCAAATCAACGCAATGTACTTTGTCTTGTGTTTTCTGTGAGCGTCCTGTTTTGTCTGTTCTCTGTGCCTTGTTTTGTCTGTACACTGTTTTATCTGTTTGTTTTTAATCACTGAACCTAAACAGTATGTGTAAACATGTATAGGAAGGGCCAAGCTGTAAAAGAGACCTTGGTCTCAGTCTGTGTTCCTTGTTGAAATAAAGATTTAATAAAATAAAAAATGCCATAGTTTTCCTCACGTGTGACTTCAGGTTGAGTTGGACATCAGCTTGAGTGGGACATTTAAGCTCATGGGTACTGTACCCGGCCAATTTTACAAACAATCACGACAATGTGTGTTGTATTGTTGCTGAATATGTACTGGACATTAGATAAAGTTTTTGATTGATGTGACAATCAAAAACATGTCAAATCAATCATGTTGTTATTTATCAAAAAGCCTGACCACTCAAAGCACATGGTAAGCATGCTGACAAATGAAAAATTGTTTTACAGTGATAAGGCTGCCATTCTGTCAATTATTATGGAACAATATAACTTCTGGTCTTAAAAGAAGTTAATTGAATTAATTGTAGTGGTAAGTAGCTCATAAGGACTGGGTAGCCTGTGATCGTTGCAGCAAATGGTTCCATGAAACAAAGAAAATGGGTGACAAAAGAAAGTTCATTTGCAGATGACAAAAACGTCCAGTGGCAGAGCCTGTGTCTTGGAGCAATAAGGACATAGCCACAGATATTTTTTACATTTTAGTTTAGGCTAACGTGTTGTGTGTATTTTAAGTTGGCTGGTCTGCTATTGAGTCCGTGTCAAACTGTCGCTCACATCCTATTTCATGGTGATGACAGATTTATGTATTTTATACGCCATTATAATAATCTGTCAAGTGATCGCAGGAGAAACTAGTTAATCCACTTGTAGACTGGGTGTATAGCGTGGAGTTTTTCTGACACACCTGTGAGGTGCGGCAGAGGGGCTATTTAAATAGATGGACATGAAACAAATTCTCAGTTGAGACTCAACATTTTCACCCAAGGACACACTAATGGATGGTAAAGTATTCATTATATATGGATTTCATTATAGTATTATCTTTGAAGACTATACAATTTTTTTTAATTAATCTGACTTATTTAACTGAATGTGTTTACATGTTTGTTTTTGTGGGTTGTTTCACAACTCTGATTTAATCCATTGACTTGTGGTGACAGTCAATCGGGCGCCCTTTTAAACTCTCAACACGTACAATATTAAATAAGTATGATTTTATAATTCTTACCCTTTGATATGCATTTATTTTACTGCCTATCTGTCTCTTTCCTCTAGATTTAAGAATACAGTATGTCAACCTGGAGCTAAAGGACAATGAGCAGAGCCATCACACTAAGGAGTTCAGCTCCAAAACCTTGGTAGTGCGCAGAGGAGCACCGTTCAGAATCACCCTGCTGTTTAAGGGCAGGCCATTCAACAACCACACTGACACCGTGAATTTCAAAGTCCTCCTGGGTATGCTGCCATAGATTTTGGATCATGAACTGTATTTTTGTGAGCAAATTAATACTGTACATTACTTAATGGATGAATACATTTGGTTTTGTTGTCATGAACTAACAGTGTACCATTGAAAGAAGCCTAACTGCTTATACGAGTTCTAAGTAAGACAGATTTTTTTTTAAATTAAACTTGAGTGCCCTGATTGGTGCATTCATTACAGAGCACAGATGATGTATGTATATCTGCGGAAAGATTGGTCGCTTTATCCAACCCATGCTCATTCCTTTTCAACCAGGACGCGAGCTGTTTGTGGAGTTCCCCGTCGAGGCATCCAATCCAGGCCCCTCTTCCAGATGGAGCGCCTACTTCAGCCCGGCATTCCTGAACCCCAACTCCCGCTCCGTGTTCATCTGCAGCCCAGCCTCGTCCTCCGTGGGGCTTTACACTATCCACCTCTACGTCTGCACGCAGGTCGCTGAGCACTACACCACGGGAGACCTCATTCTCCTCTATAACCCCTGGTGCAGAGGTGAGTGGACCTGCAGAACGACTCATACGATTCAGTGTGTTGAATGTGGGAAGATTCAGAACAGTTACATCAGATTCAAGTATTTAAGATTCATAGTAGGTATGGTTGATTCATAGTAGGTATGGTTGATTCATAGTAGGTATGGTTGATTCATAGTAGGTATGGTTGATTCATAGTAGGTATGGTTGATTCATAGTAGGTATGGTTGATTCATAGTAGGTATGGTTGTTTCGGGGCAGTTATCATGACATGTTGTTATTATTTCTGTTTTTATTGGTGCATTTAAATAAAATATTAACAACAAACATATACTCCCATTTTTGATTTTACTGTAATCAGCGTTTTTATCCACAGAGGATGCTGTGTACATTCCCACAGAATACAAGAGACAGGAGTATGTAAAAAATGACCATGGTTTGTTGTTCATGGGAACGCCTAACCACATTGTGTCAAAACCATGGTCCTTTGATCAGGTGGGAATAACCTGAAAGAAACACATTTCATTTGGCTGGACTTGACTGCACATGACTTTGAATCCATTACATGGAAATACAAACATTTAAAACACAATTCATAACCAGTTACCTTTTTGATCCATGCAGTATGAGTCAGGGATGCTGGAGATCTGCCTCAATCTGCTCCAGATCAGCCCCGAGCATGCGCAGAGCAGGCAGAAGGACTACCTCTGGCGGGCCAGTCCCGTCTACCTCAGTAGGGTGGTGTCTGCCATGGTGAGTGACAGTGCTTCAGATGCAGATGAGAATCTCTCTTAAACTGTCTGGTACTTTACATGTCTGGGTGTAATGTATTTCAGTTCAAGCAAGCACTTAATAAGTGTAGGACATCATTGTGACATCCAAATTGCCATGAAATATAGCCCCCTTAAACTTTGGTTTCCCTTCTCTATGGGACACACCATAGAGAAGGGAAATATGCATGCATGTTTCCGAAAAAGTTGGGATGCTTGGTAAAATGGAAATAAAAAACAGAATGCAATGAAGTGCAAATCATTTAAATCCTATAAAATAGTACAAAGACAACATATCAAATGTTAAAACTGAAAAATGTTATTGCTCCTTGAAAAATATATGCCCACTTTGAATTTAATGCCAGCAACACGTTTCAAAAAAGCTGGGACAGGGGCAACCAAAGACTAGAAAAGAAAGAACCTGGTTGAACATCTCACAATTAATTATGCTAATTGGCAACTGGTCAGTTACATGATTGGGTATAAAATGAGCATCCCAGAGAGGATGAGTCTTTCAGAAGTAAAGATGGAGGGGGGGTTCACCACTCTGTGAAAGACTGCGCGGGTAAATAGTGCAACAATTAAAGAATATAGTTTCTCAGTGAAAAACTGCAAAGAATTTGGGGATCTCATCATCAACAGTACATAATATCATTAAAAGATATTAAAAGAGAAATCTCTATATGCAAGGGACAAGGCCAAAACCCAATACTGGATGGACGTGATCTTTGGGCCCTCAGGCAGCACTGCATTAAAAACAGACACGATTCTGTAGTGGACATCACGGCTCAGAAACACTTCCAAAAACCATTTTTTGTAAACACAGTTTGTCGCTGCATCCACAAATGCAAGTTAAAACTCTACAATGCAAAGAAAAACCAGATACAAACAATCCAGAAATGCCGCCACGTTCTGTGTCCCAGCTTTTTTGGAAACGGGGTTGTAAAACAATAGAACAATTAATTTCCATTTTACGACAACAATTTCTTTTTCCTTCAGATCAACTGTGAGGATGATCGGGGGATCCTGAAAGGGAAGTGGAACAGTGATTTCTGGGGTGGGGTTCCCCCTTCCAAATGGACAGGAAGTGCAGACATTTTGAAACAGTGGGCCAGGTCACATTTCAGCCCAGTTAAGTATGGCCAGTGCTGGGTCTACGCTGCTGTGATGTGCACAGGTAATGTATAATGCGCATGAGCTTGGACACTATTCAATAAGTTTGTGTATCCAGTATTCAATAATAAATAAATAATAAATCACAATTTAAATGTGTTTATTGAAGCACAATCTAAATGGATTACATTCAATGACATGGCCTAACTCTTGTATGTTAGGAATGAAGTGACACGTGGGAATCGTAAAAAACCTTACATACCTTTGATACATTTGTGTGCCGCCAGTCATGAGGGCGCTTGGCATTCCCACCCGTGTCGTCACCAACTTCAACTCAGCCCACGACACCAATGGCAATCTGGTCATCGAGGAGTATTACTCTGACACTGGCAAGAAGCTGCCCAAATGTAACGACAGCATATGGTAAACACGAGTGTAATAAGTTACATAATGTTTACCTGGATGTTAAGATCAATCAGTGAATCAGCCAATCAATTAAGAAATATGCCCGTGGTATTAGCAGTTTGTTTTGTCCTCCATTTCAGGAACTTCCATGTGTGGGTGGAGTGTTGGATGACTCGGCCAGATCTTGGCACACAATTTGGGGGGTGGCAGGTTTTGGATCCAACCCCACAGGAAACGAGCGGAGGTCAGATTCGTAACAAACCAAAAATAAAACTCTGTACCATACAATCTCGATAATTATATATTTTCCATGAATAAATATAAACAAACCATGAATAAATAACAAGCAAAATAATCGCACGTATACAGACAGACCAAAAAAAACCAATATAGAATAGAATGCATTACTGAAATATTATTCACGCAAATAGTCCACATTAGCAGGACTGCAACCTATCGTACAGTACAGCTGCATTGGAATATAGTGCTAAACCCTGCTCCCGCCCCTAGGGGTGTTCTGCTGTGGCCCGGCCCCAGTGCAGGCCATCAGACAGCAGCGCGTGGACCTCATCTATGACATCCCCTTCGTGTACGCTGAGGTGAATGCTGATGTCCACACGTTCATCGTGAAGCAGGGCCGGGTGCTGAGCGTCAGCGTCGACACGGAGAAAGTGGGCTCCCTCATCGTCACGAAGGCAATAGGCTCACCGAACCCCGAGGACATCACGGCGAACTACAAACCCGCCAACGGTGAGTGGGACAGGAAGTGGTGTCATGAATACGCTAACTATGAGACTAATAATACGCCTCGTCCAGGTTCGAGATGTGGCTTCCTTCTGATGACAGATATGTTTTATATATTTTTCCTCCGCAGGTACTAAGTCAACGAACAAGCCAACAAATACATGTAAGCTCGGCCTCTTTAAATAATTAATTCAGAGTGTTAAAACAGTACTGTTCATCAGTGGTTTGTTAACCAGCAAATTTGTAATATTACAAGATGTAAATATGTCTAAGAATAGTTTTTTCTCAATCTATGGTCAATCTGACATAATACACTTTATTGTGTGATAGGGTCTAACAAGGACCTCTCGGTGTCTCTGAGCCTCCTGAAAGTGCCTGTGGCTGGGGAGAACATCCCCTTCACGGTCACTGTCATCAACACGGGAAACATCACCAAAGTCCTGAGGGAGCACGTCAACGCTCAGACCAAAAAGTACAACCAAAACCCATCCGACACCTTCTGGGAAGACCACGAAGTAATACAGTTACCGCCGCACAAAGGTAGGAGCAGTAATTCGTTGATGAAATTAAGATCAGCGCAATTTTTTTGAAAAGGAAATCGCTAGAACCATCAATATGCTATTGCTCCATCAACACAGAAACACTGAACTGAATGTTATATTCATTACTTATTTTTTTAATAAATAATTTTTCTTAAAATGTTTGGGACACTTTAGGTCTTTGCGTTACCTACTTCATTCATTGGCTCTTTCTGTTTCTATCACCTTCTCTTTAGCAATGGTCATTCCTCACACAATCTGCCTTGGCCACAATGGTTGCCTAGCGGGTGGTGTCCTGGTCAACCTGGCAGTGGTTGTAGAGGATGTGTCCACTCAGCAGAGAATCTTGGTTTCAGAGGAGTTCAACATCGCCACAACTCGACTCTCTGTAAAGGTATCAGTATCTCCTTAGAAAGCCTCGACACACTAATTTTACTACAAACTGTTTATTTGGTGTTGTATTTATTTATTCTATTTTCTCAGATGAAACAACACAGCTTTATGTGTTGCGTGAGACACAACCATTACTTGTTTTCTACCTAAATTAAATGGTCAATATTGTACTGCGTGTAGACGGACAGCACTTTTTATTCTTCAGATTGCAGATGAAGACTCCATTGTGGTACACCAGGAGCAGACAGCCCTTATAGTGTTCTGCAACCCCTTTCCTGTACACGTGAGTGGCAAATTAACCGTCACTGGCTCCGGTTTGATTGAGGGAGTGGTTAAGTCAAGGTAAGGACACGCTGTTTCAGAGTCCTTTGAATGTGTTCCTTTGTCTGACATCTTGGGTGTTATCTGGCAAACATTCTTCTGCACTTCAGACTAAAGCTGGTGTCGCTAAGTGCCAATTTGGATTCCATTGACGACTGGCTAAAGAATGTGCAAACACAAGGAGTGGTACAGCCCTGTGTTGTACCCCCTTAGTCATTAAATATGTGAATGGCTAACCACGGACTAAACTTTATGTATGGCACTTATTGTCCAATGTTACAACAAGAGTCACCAACTAGCATAAGAAAAAAAAAAACGTATGTAGCTTTAACACAAGGACTACATGTACATCACATAGCTGCTCGTTGCCGTGGTAATATGAGCGATAACCACAGGGGACCTTTAGATCCTGAGACTTTTTTAATAGCCTCTTAGTTTTGATTGATCTGTACATGACATGTTTTTGTTCTCTGTATATCATTAAAAACAAGGAGTCCTGGATTTAATGAGAAAGTGTGTTATTGGCATTTCAGTTGTTAAAGGCAGCTTCCAGTTGAGCCAACATGCTGCTTTTACTGTGACTGGGACTTAATTTTCTGTGACTGGGACCTTTTTATTTACTGTGACTGGGATCTCTTTTATTGTGACTGGGACCTATTTTACTGTGACCTCTTTTACCGTGGACTGGGATATCTTTTACTGTGACCTCTTTTACTGCGATTGGCAAACGAAAATTTTAAAAGCACAAACCAGCACAAATGGAGCTCAGACGATTGAGCCTATTTTGAGTAAATTTGGAGCATGTTGAGGGGCTGGTGACATCATCACCTAAAATTAAATGTCTAATATATAAAACGCAGTAGCAGCACAAACAAAACTTTTAACGGCACAAACGGAGCACAAACAAACGACTGAGCCTATTTTGAATTTGGAGCATGTTGAGGGGTTGAGTGACCTATAAAATATTATTTAATATCTAAAAAAATGAAAGTATTGAAGTCTTTACATATAGGCTGTTGAATAAGCCTGGCCTGAAAATGTGGAGGCACTTGCAATACAAAATAATTTATTGATTTAAGAGATTCTTGTTTAAAGAACTAATTGCAAAATACAGCTCTGGAAAAAATTAAGAGACCACTGCAACTTTTTCTTTCCTTTCCAAAAAACTTGAAAAGGAAGGTTTTGAGTGAGGAACAGAAGGGTTAAAATTAAGAGACCACTGCAAATTGAACGCTTCTGTTCCTCACTCAAAACTTTCCTTTTCAACTTTTTTGGAAAGGAAAGGAAAAGGTGCAGTGGTCTCTTAATTTTTTCCGGAGCTGTATGTTTCTCATTGTGGTATATGATTACTTGAGATATAATCACTCTTGCTGTATAATGATTGACTGATAATGTTACATGCTAGTGACTGACACAGACTATACAATACCTGACTATGTAATTGTACAATAACCCTTTAAATGTGTGCCTTCTGGGCATAAGTGACCAACATGTGAATATAGAATCAAAGGACTTATCTTAAAGTAACTAAGTAACTTAACGCCTTACATTCAACAGCAAGTAACTAAATATCTAGTTACTTTATGGGAACTGTAACTACTAACTGTAATTAGTTACTTTTAAGAGTAACGTTCCCCAACACTGGTCCAGGAGGACCAGTTTAAAGTTCAGCAGATGCAGTTATCCAGTGCAAATTAGGCCTACTGTACAGCTAATACAGAGAGGACATTTACAAATAACAGTTTAGCCATTTGGCAGACACATTTATCCAAGGAGACTTGCAAGAGCAATTTGGTTATAGTTTTCACCTTGTCAGCTCAGGTATTTGAAACCTTTCATTTACTGGTCCAGTGCTGTAACCACTAAGGTATCTGACAAGCCAAGCTGCTTCTTTTATGCATACAAATAGATGTTTTGCTGCAAAAACTACTTTTCTTAAATAAGCTGAATGGAACTGAACTGTGATTTATCACGTTTTTGTCTTTTGAGTTTTAAAGTAGTATTAAAGAGACACTTGCTCATGCAACTAAAGAATGACTCAGGAATAACTAGTCCTGTACATTCAGCTATACCGTACATTGCTTCTTTCAGTCAAGTACTTAACTTTACACTTTCTTTGTCATCTTCACAGGATTCACCTGTTAACTCCAGGGGGCACTGTGGAGACGAAAGTTAGTTTCACTCCAAGGATGGCGGGCAAAAAAATGTTGCAGGCGGCTCTAGCCATCCAGGATACACCTGCAATTATTACTGGTTATAGGATGGTCTCTGTGGAGAATAGTTAGGCATTTGGCAGTTATTCCAACACAATTCATAGTTGTACTTAAAAGATGCATTCTGGGAAATATTTTTCAAACAAGAAACAGTTTTTTTAAACTCCAATTTTGGACTGGGTATGTAGTATGTTGTTTTACACTGGCATAACCTAGAGGTAGAATCATTTTGCCTCAACAACAATGAACACCACTTTTACTGTCCAAAAATGGCAGAATTCATCTTCAAGTTGGAAAGCTCATTAAGATAAAAGATTCAGCTATAAAAATTTGTGGCATTATTTATATCTATTTATTTTTAAAGCAGACATGTATTTTTTAAGTACACTGTGCTGGTTTTCTCTTTTCTTTAAATATATGTATTTTTAAGTTAAAGATGTTTTTCTTCATGTACGCATTATAATTATCTTAGTTAATTTTATGTTTTATTTATTTGTCGACACATATGAAGGTTTTACTGAAACATTGTTGTTGATCGCCCCTCCATTGGCTGATGCACTGTGACTCTGGACAGCTACAGTGTTATTATGCTTTTGATGGCTGGGGAGGGTTTGGAATCCACACTACAGGGGATCTTAGCCTCCGGTTGATTGGCTGTCAACACGCACAGCGTTTCTTTCTTTTGTCTGTTTTCTTATGGTTATATGTTCTTTTGATCATCCAGTCTTTTTTATTACTGACCTGAATTTAATCTCAGGTAGTTGCGGGTTTTGTGAAAGACCTTCATTAAAGTGGGCTAAAAATAGTGAGACATAAAAATTAACGTTTAAACAATAGGATGTTTCAACACACCTCATAGGCCTATGTTCCAACTTCAAAAGACTGTTTATTTAATATTAGTTATTATACATTTTGGACAGAAACTCCTTCCTTATAAACCCAGAAGTCAATAATTTATACTTATACCATGAAAACGGAAACACTCAAAAAACCATCATTAAAGTGTGTGAATTTAATCCCTAATCAGTTATGATTTATATAAGGATTTTAAAAACAGCATCGCAACACAAAAACTCTTCTTGGGTTTCCTTTCGTTCAGTCACTCCGTGCAACACTAGATGGCGCACAACAACATGAACACTGACTTAGTCTCCAGGGATTCTTCAAAGCAGTGATTTTCTACCCCTCTATCCATGAATACACCTGGGTCCTCTTCCAGGACAATGGCACAGCTCCACTTGATTTAAACTTTTTAATTGTCCCCATAGTAGAGATGGCTATTTTCAAGTGTGTAGCATTTTTTTATAGCGACTGCCTAATTTATGAAGGTCAACAACCTTTTATCCCATTTGTGTCTTCTATGACCATCCCCAGGTTGATAGGTGACTAAGTGGTGTTTGGCATTTGTCACCTCATATTTACACCCCGGTGAAACAAAATGTCATGTTTGCCCACCAAAGCTAATAATGGGTCAGGTGAACTTGAGAAAATGTATATCAGTTGGAAGGTACTTCTATTAAATTGCTTAACTGTGGTGGGTGGACTCCCGCAAGTTCAATTGTGGTTGCTGCCCGGAAAATGAGTTCTCTGGGCACATATGCTATGTTGAGTACTTCTTGGTTGACTGAACAGTATGATTTGGGGAGATGTGCGTTGGAGGATCCGCGACTATCCTGTAACCATTGGTAGTTGTTTAAGTGTAACCTTGTACATCTCTTTTGAACCACTGCATAATGGGTTACAATCCTGCAAAAACATATCTAACAGAGCATAAATTAATGTAAATTCTTATAGTGTATCATTGCTAAAATACCATATGTATCCTTCAGTGAACATTATATCACATTTATTACAGCTATGCAATGAGAATGCAATTCGTGAGTACATCCCAAAAGACCTCAGTATAAAAAAGATACACAAATATTTAAGTGAGGAGAATATCAAAAACAACACTATGGACATGCAAAGTGTAGGTCAGGACATTGTTTTTTCCATGACTGAATGAAACAACCCTTCATCCAATATCCAAGTCAGGACAGAACTCGATTGCAATATCCCTCATTGTAAAGGCCTAATTACTGTCACTCTGTTTCCTCAATAAAACTAAACAAAAGCATCCAACTGTTCCCATGTCTTAACTGAACATAGCGCAATCTAAACGATAAGACCGCCCAGCTGGATCGTCCAGAGTGTTCAACCAGCATAACAGCATTCATTACATAAAACATAATAAAATAGAAACGGAGGGTCTGAACCGTTTAAATGTTTACATAGACGTGGTGAAGGTCAGAGGTCAATGGAAGGCACACCTGTGTCCAGTCAGGTGCTCCTTACGATTGAAGCTCTTCCCGCAGTCGCCACAGATAAAGGGTTTCTCTCCTGTGTGAATGATGACGTGTCTGGTTAAGGTCTCCTTGCGACTGAAGCTCTTCCCACAGTCGCTGCAGCTGAAGGGTTTCTTTCCTGTGTGAATGCTCATGTGCCTGGACAGGTGTGCTTTCTGCTTGAAGGTCCTGCCGCAAAAGGGGCAGGTGCCGGGTTTCCCCCCGTGGCCGAGTTGGACGCGGGCCTTCAGCTTACAGGTGGACACGTACCGTTTCTTGCAGACATGGAATTCACCGGGACTCCTCTTGGCCTGGGCCCCGTGCCTTTGCAGCTCAGCATTCAGGGGTTCTCCAAACGTTTCGCCGCAGTCAAGGCAGCGGTGAGTTTTTCTCGGCACGGTGTTGGGTTTGAGACAGTGCTCCCCCGCTGATTGGCTAGGATCTGTCGACGGGGTAGGACCCAGCGATGGCTTATAATCCACTGATGGGCCAGGATCCAGTGGTGGACTGCTCCCACGTCCCACTGGGTTCCTGCTTACGGCTGAGCTGGAGGCATTGTCCTGATGGTCTGAATAGGCAAAGGGAACGTCAAAACCCTTCGGATGAGTCACGGTACCAAACGATCTGATATCCACTGGTTCGGGTTCACCCTCTTGGTTCTCCACAGCCTGGGTTTGGGGAGGAGTCAGGGACCAAAGGGGTTCCCCCTGATCCGATTCGCCTTTCTCACGGGAGGTGGGGAATCTGAACTCTACGCAATCAGCACCTAGCCCATGAAGCTGCTCTTCCTCCTGGCTTGTCCTCAGCTCCTCCTGCTCCTCTTTAATCTGTGTGGGGTCTGGGTACTCCTGAGGCACGTCGGGGCTCCAGTCCTCCTCAAAGTGCTGCTGCTCAGGGAAAACCTCCTCTTCAGAGACAGCAACAGGGAGAGGCAGGGTGTCTGGAGGGGAGGACCATAAGTTCAGTACACTATGGAATTAAAAATAAAACGTATACGCACATACATGCATGTGAGAACAGCATCATACGCACATACATGCATGTGAGAACAGGATCATACGCACATACATGCAAACAGACGAGTGACAACGGAAAAACCAACACGAAGTGTAAGGTGTTGGGCCACAAGCCACCAGAACAGCTTCAGTGTGTCTTGGCGCAGGTTCCACAAGCCTCTGGAACTCTACTGAAGGGATGGAAAAGCACTCTTCCAAAAGATATTCCCTCATTTGGTGTTTTGATGATGGTGGTGCTGGAGAGCACTGTCTAACATCCAAAATCTCCCATAGGTGTCCAATTGGGTTGAGATCTGGTGACTGCGAAGACCATGGAATATGATTCACATCATTTTCAGGCTCATCAAACCATTCAGTGACCCCTCATGCTCTGTGGTCATTTAGATGCCATCTTGATCCAAAATCAAGATCAACTGGGCCTGCTCAGTATTTTTTTCCATGCCACGGAGCCTGATAGCTTATTAATTGCTTAACTGTGCCATGCAGTACACCTGTATGGAAGCATGTGCATTCGTTATGCTCCTACAATAATTTATTCAGGTTTTTCCTTTAATTTGTCACCAGTATGTACATATATTTATATATTCACCTGAATGACAACATTTAAGAAAACAATGCACTTTGGTAGTATGGTTTCTATAAGACTGTGGAGTTTGGTTCCCACAACATTATTTCCTCCTAATGCTTTTCAAAACTGTGCATCCACAGTGAAGGGTGATAAACTCAAATGTATCAAAGGATACGCTAAATAAAAGTAATTAAAACATAGTGGATAATATGATTTCAAGTATGAGTTAACTTTTAATTTTCAGTTACTCTAACAGGATTCGACGTATAGTCTCAGAGAATACCAAAAGGCCCTAATACAAGCAGGAACTGAAGGTGGCTACAGTACAGGCCAGGCAAAGCATCACCAGGGATGATGTTTCTGGTCGCAGTCTTCAGGCAATTACAGCAATATTGGCCCCATAGTGATTACATCATTTCAAAACCAAAGACATGTAACATAGTTAAATGGTCAAATTAGTTTTGGCGTTCATTGTAGCTTGTCTAGTTTCGTGTATACCATCATTTAGATCGGTTACATTTTATTGGCCATTTCTTTGGGTTTAAATAAGCCCAGTATTTTCTCTTTTTGGCTGTTTTGAATCAGTGCTCACTGAAGGCCTAAACAGGTAGACTAAACAAAACGAAATATAGCTATCAAGAGACCTAGCAAGCTCCATACGCACCGTTTCTACATAGTTTCATCTCCATCGTGATCCGCAGCATTCTCCGTAGCCGATCATTCTCTTCCTGATACTCGGTTACCGTTTTCTGAACTGCCCCGAAAATCTCAAGAGCAGCCACCGTTAAACGCTCATTTAAAAACAAGCGAAATGGTTGTAGTTTAGACATATTTCAGTCGAGTTGATGTAATAGTTTCAAACAAGCAAGAACGAAAAAGTACTTCCGGGTCACAGATTGACTAATCTGATATGTACTTGTAAATGAAGTAGGAAAATGACGTGAACAGTTATCAGTGTAATGTATACTAGCAAGTTATGTAACTGGTAAATTAGCAATATACCTCGGTTAAGGGTTGCTCTTGAGGTCAAAAGTTAATGCAGTTATTTGATAAGTGTTATGTACATCAGTGTCGTGCATTTCTCCTGCCTTTAATGTAACTTTTTTGCAGGAAAACGCTAATTCCAAAAATTAAATACAAATGCCCATCAGTCGTTGTTGGAGGGAAAACGTACATTTGACTAACTCCAGGTCAATTTGTAAATGCACAGAAAGTATGAAAAGCATATTTATGTAATTTAGTTTTAAAAAAGCTATTTAGTTTTATAACGTCTATTTCAAAAAGGGTTTATATTTTAAGAGATTGGTTGGTATGTTTTTATTTAAAATCAAATCCTTTCTATAAATGAGTTCAGATCAGTGCAGCAAGCATCCACTTGAGGGGGCAATTGGCCCAAGTTTCCTCATTTCCTGTCCTGGCCTGTCCTGACATCTAAAAGTTAGCAAAATAATATATACAATAATTGTATCTGCTTGAGAGAACAGCATACCAGCCACTTCTCCAAAATGATTTGTTGTGTTGTGCTTGAAAGTTTTTATATATATATATATATATATTTTTTTTTTTAATAATTACACAATTGGTGTCCTTTCCTGTAAGTGTTCTATGGAGGTTGGACAGGAATCCATTATTTTGTTCAGTTTCTCTGGCACTGTTTCCAAATGCTACAATTTTAGCAGTTTAAGCAGTCCTGTTTAAGCATTTTTCACACATCTTCCAAAAGTATCTGAAATTGATTGTAAGTGAAACAAAAGCCCTTATAGATGGTCTGAACATGAAGTGTGAAAATGCCTATTATATTAGTATATCATGGTACCGGTATTATAAAAGCATGCACATAGTATTAAAATAATCTCCGAGGGCATTTGTTGAGCTTTGTTGATAATTTTTGATGATTTGGATATTATGAGCGAGAAATGCTAATATGGGTCTCTGGACTTGCATAGGATCTGTGCCACAAATCCTTTGTTAAAATACTAGCATTTGGAAACAATGCTAGGGAAACTAAACCAAAGCATGGATTCCCGTAATACTTCGTCCATAGACTACTTAAAGGGTGAGGTCACAAATGTACCATTTTTTATTTGGTTGAATTATCCCTTTAACATTAAAGTTTATGCATACAACCAATATATTATAAATCCAAGTAACATACTGTATGGAAATCATAAACAGTTCTTGTATATTATACAATTATATTCTAATTTAATGGTTAACTAATTACCTGCAGATCTGTATTAACAGAAATATATATAAATATATTTATTTTAATCATATATTTTGGAATACAATTGAATACTGTCAGTATGCAAAACAATCTTGAATAAATGTCACTTTTGTCAGAATGTAATTAATTTATCTTTATTCATCTATTATAATTGTCTGTCAAAAAACGAATCAACAATAAATCCTTATATACAAATCGTAGCTAAGCTGACAGGCAGTGTAATACGCACATGCAAGTCCCAAGACAACCATAACAGGTCCATTACATACAGGATATATACCATATGAACATTCATGGAGAAAGATTACAGCAAATGTACACCCAGCAACTTATGAAGCAGAAAATGTGTTCTCTAGAATATTAAATTACTACACTAAGTCCTCTTCAAGCCAAAATGATATGCCTAAAGTGAGGTTTCACAAGGAATGGATATTTCTTAAGTAATTGATTTTCCTTGTGCTGTGTCAAAGGGTTGCTTTGTTTCCACGTTGATTAAGGGCTCGGTTCGACCCATATTTTGGAAGGTTCTGGATTATATTGTGATTGACTGTGAATGTAGTATGTGGGAACGCCAGAGTGCAAAACTATAGCACTGAACTTCTGCAATACGCATTAGATAGAGTCCATTTCATGATAGTTGTTTTTGTTAGTGCTGTTGGTCTGTCTGTCTGTCTGTCTGTCCTCTTGGCTGAGCTGCAAATGGAGGTTGCATAATTTGTTTTTGCCATTATGCCGAGGAAATGACATTAAATAAGTAAAATATTAGGGGTTTCAAATTTGGTAATATTAATTACAGTATATCACCCCGTCTGTGAGAGTAGAAAGAGTCTCTGCAGTTTGACTGCATTGTGTGGTTGCTGCAATTCAATAGTCTAGTAGATTAAATTGATAATGACACTCATCATTAATGGGCTACGAACTAAATGTTATGGCAATGTATCCATCTTCACTTTTACATGTTGCTTATGTCCTTTACCAATTCATTTTAATTTGAGGTCTCAGCTCATAACATTGAGACTGAGCAGTAAGACTGTCTTAAGACTTCATCTACAATATTATTTTGATCAGGTGTAAATGAACTGATCAATAAATAGGTCACATTTATTGGTTAAAACAAATCTAATTAGACTATGAATTTATCAAAAACCTGCTAAATTAGACAGAGGCACTATCAAGGCTGTAGTTATAATAGAAATTCACAATATATCAACAAAAACTAAGTCGTGAAATGATCCAGTCAAAGTAGGATCTAGCTAGCTATCTCTAATGACGTGCTGGTAGTGTCCAATCCCCATTTAAACATTTTACAGTTCCCACTTGCCTAACCCATTCCTAATCAGACAATGAGCCAGCACACAACAAACTAAATATCCATCCTCAACACAAGGATGAAATGCACTCAGATCCCATATTTTCAGCCTTTTAAAGTTCAGACATAGGATACCTTTCACATGGAAAACTGGGATACCTTTCACATGTGAACTGATTAAAGCATGTGTAAGATTTCCAGTTTCATTTCTAATTCCCTGCAGGCACAAACATTGGTCCCTTGACTCTTGGCTTTTGTTTTGTATTAAATTGTCGCAGCCCTCAATCCAATTGGCCCTTTGAGCAGGAAGTGGCTTCACCAGGCAGGAAATAGCTGAGGGCATGATGGGAAGTATGGTGATAACAACCACTAGAGGTAGTCCAGCTCCAGTGCATGACTCAGAGCCTCTAGATCAGGCCGACAGGACACCCTCCAGAAAGGCATGTTTTTCTGCAAGACACAAAAAACGGACATCTATTTAGGCATACAGATTTTTCTTTCTCCAAATTTCACCAGCTGAGCTGTTTCATTACAGCTCAGCTTGGTAAGTTAGTTAGCCTACAACGCAAACATGGAAAGAAGTGGAGAGGGAACCATGGAAACAAGGGGAGAGGGAGTGCGCGATTCATCTTCTAGGTTTAAAACCTTCATAGAGGATAGCAGTTACTACTGGTTACGGATTTCAGGACCGAAATTCCCACCATGTTTTTTGTTTGCTCAGGGAATTTGGAGTTGGTGGATTTTTACTTGGTATAGATTTGA
>JACXGI010006385.1:16834-32744 GCA_016801175.1 Esox masquinongy
CACGCGGTCAAAGCAGCTCTCCTTTCCTGAAGGACCGACATAACAGTTAACGGTTAAGCAAAAAGTGTTGATACAGACCCTATGCGCTCAAGCTGTTAAAACACTAAGCGTGAGACTGTAATATTGCGCGATACAGATTAAATGCCGGGAACATATACATTTGTGTCACGCTCTATAGGTTTTATTTACCTTCATAGGAATATGCAATCAGCAATTCAGCAGAAAATGCATACAATTCTAAATAAACCTTAAAGGGAAAATCCAAGGCTAGACATTAGTCTTTTTTTAACCCAGTCTCCTACATGAGTCATTGCTGGTGTTACATATGTAATTGCGCACCACAGCAGTGTTTCTTTTTCCTTTTCTCAATCTGCGGTTGGAGAGTTCATCCAGTGACATCACTGGTTGGTTGATGCCGCTGCCTGACGTAAACATGAATGGAGTCACGTTCCGTATCAATTATTGTGACCTTTGCGTTTTGCCAATCGCTTAATCACACTACTGGCAAGTGGATTCAGTTGTCCTTGTTCAATAGAGCCATTGACCTTGTCTCAAGAATCGTCCACGATATTACAGGACAGCCAGTTCGACTAATTTTCTCTGGCTTTGCAAAGACTACAGCCTGACTGGGGCTCTACTTGTTCAGTTGTGTTCCCACTCTCGAAGGTAGGCTTTTAAAAATGGAGGCTGTGCTAGTTTTTACAGATTCTCTAGAACTTGCCAGCTAGTCAGTCTTTCTGGGACTACAAAACAATGCCTGCTTCTGAAGAAGGTCGAGTACCAAGTGCGACACACTGCCTCACCGGTTTTGGTGGCGCTGTAGATGTTCTCTATGGGGAAGGCAGAACCCAGGCCATACAGCAGGACCTTTGACAGGGCTGGTATCAGCTGGGTGGAGGTCACCAGAACGTTAACACAGTTGGGTCTGAGGACAGAGGAACATCAACACATGTCAATCAGTATATCTTGCTAGTGTACCTGATGACTTCAAACAGTTATGCTGAGACATGCTAGCATTGGCTTGCAAAACTCCACTGAAAAACGTTCTTCACGCTGCACGCAGAAACATAAAACGTCACACACCATCCCTTTAATACATACGGGAAACCATCCATTTTATCATTTGTTTGGATTATCTACAAAGATCTCTTACCCAACTCTCCCCCCCCTTTTTTTTTTTAAGAGAAGCCAATTGTTTACATTGTTTCTTATTTTCTGAAAACACAGTAACCCAACCGCGGAGTCGCAGCCCAAGACGGGCGGTGTCCTGACCTGGAGTTGATGAGTGCCAGGGCCTTGAGAGCCTGAGTCAGCCACAGGTCTGTGAGCACCTCCATCTCCCGCCGGAGCTGCAGCCACTCCTCGCGCTTCGGGCTGCCCAGCAAACCTGACACACCCCAGAGCTGTGTGTTATGATCACGGGTACGAGGCAGGAACACGCTCCAGTTGACACTGTGGTTTGTCTATCAGCTGACTGCCGAGCGAGATCACAGGCATGTTCGTGCACGCTCACAGGCTCACTCATGGACACTCACTCACTCATTTACTACTAGTGATGGCCATACGAGGCTTCATTACAGTTCTTCTAGCAGCAGGATATTATGCTAGCAGTGCTAACTCTGATTTTGATTTTCAAAATAAAAGCCATCATTGAAATATATAAGGCAATATAGCTAGCAATCTAGTCTGTATATTTTATGTTTAATGTCCATTCCAATATTGTTCGTGTCTGTTCTTTTTTACAGACTATATTGTTAACTATATTGCTGTATAAATTTCAATGATGGCTTTTATCGTGATAAATAAATAAGCCTCATTTGGCCATCACTACTCACAACACACACACACACACACACACACACAGCTACTCTATCTACATGCGGACTCCAAAGTTGACCAACTTAGTCCTAACCATAAACCTTGCCTTGAGTCTAACATTAACGTCAACCTAGCCAAGCTCTAACACAATAACCTAACGTTAAAGCCTAAACCTAACCAAGTTCTAATGCCAAAACATTACCCTAAACCTAACCAAGTCATAATGCCAAACTATTACCCTATACCTAACCAAGTCCTAATGCCAAACCATTACCCTAAACCCAACAGGTAATGACTAAACCCTGACCCATTTCTATACCCAATTGCAACTTCTCTAATCCTAAAAATTCAGTAAAAAAATGCCTTTTCCAAATCAAGGACATGAAGTCCCCAGTAGTCATTTTATTAAATTTAACCACAGATTTAAGCACACAGAAATAAAAACATTTATGTCTCCATTATATAGTCAGAAAGACACACACACACACACACACACACACACACACACACACGCACGCACGCACGCACGCACGCACGCACACACCCCAACACCACCCCCCTCCCCTCCCCTTTCAGCTCCTGTCAGAACCCACCTCCCACATTGTTCTTGTAGGTGCTGTAGATCTCCTTTACTCTCCGGTAGCGGAAGGCCAGTTTCCTCATCCAGTCCACCCCACCATGGACTCCGGAGCCCAGGCACAGAGCACTGGCCCCTGCGGGACTCTGGAACCCGTCGGTGGCAAAGTTATATGTGCTGCAGGACAACAACCAACAGAGATCCAACCATGAGAGCCCAGCTCGGCACCGGGAAGCCAGTGCTTAACACCAGAACTCTCAGACTTTACATACATGATGTGGTGAAGTTCAATTTAACACTGATTCATACATAGTTTAAACGTTTTTTTAAAGATACTATGCAATACGTGTAGGCTCTCCTTTTATAATAAGGTATATATGATAAAATATAAGGTATATAATATATATGTCATGTGTATGTAATATGTAATGTTTTAATATGTAATGTTTTAATTAAGCTTTGTGTGGAGCAAAAGCAGAGTCCTGGAGTAGTATAATATAATTACTGAAGTGGTGTAATGAAGTGTGAAAATGTATGGGGAATAGTTCCTGAAAGCACTTCAATATGAACAAATGCACACTGGCATGTTAGAAACATATTGCACTCTCACATTGGACTTAGAAATATTCCTTTGAAACCTATCCTAAAATACTTCATGAATGTAAGTCTAAAATGTCAGGAACAAGGAAGGCAGTGAGAATAAAGGAGTATTAGTTTGGACTTTGAAGAATGTTGGTAACATATTGCCAGAGGGACGAGCGCACACACACACACACACACACACACACGCACACGCACCCTTTACCAAATCTTTCAAATGCAGTATATTCATCAATTACATCAATAACAACTGCTGTATTTTGCAAAGACTGCATCCAAACCATTGGAGTTATTTTAGCGTTTTTTTAAGAACAAGTGCAGTTTTTCTGTGTCCGAAATACCGCAGTTGCACTTTTCTTATTTTATTTGCCCTGTGTTTTTCCTCGTAATTTTATTATATCCAATTTGTGATTATGGCCTTTTTTCATTGCAGCTACTCTCAGCGGACTTGGGACAGTTGATTTTTACAAAACACATCAGATGCTGTTCTGGCTTTTATCACAGTGCTCGCTCAACTGAGAACTCAATACCAGAATCCTTACACGCCCGAAGGCATGTACTCTGCTGAGCACCCCTGGGCTACTCAGCACCCCTGAGCTACTCAGCGAGCAGGATTCAAACCCTGGTCAGGTTACTGCACTTTAATACAGTTTCAGAAGGGCAATCTTTTTTGTAAGGGACACATTGAGAGAGGTACAGAGACAGACAGAGACTGAGTCCGATACAGACAGAGAGGCGATTTTGAGACAAACAGCGGGACATATTTTCAATATATCCGTGAAACCACTCAATACTGGTTTGAGTGTGGGGCCGAGTGGAGTTCAAGAGAAAAAGCTATTCAGTACACTACCTCAGGTCCTGCCCATTGTCGTCTGACGCCACGTCATCAATATGAACTTGGTCACATTCCTGGGAAAGGAGAGGGAAAGAAAGTGGATATATTAGAGGGGGATCCGTTTCAGAGCTGTGCATGGGCAGGTTTCATCTTAAGGGAGCCTCAGGGAGCGATAGAACGAAAGAAAGAAAGAAAAAAAGGAAAACAAAAGACAACAGGAGGCAGCCGGGACAGTCAGGCGCCAGAAGAAAAAGAAAGGTGGAATATGGCAGTGTTTGCCCTCCACCTGACGCCAACACACTCCACTAATAAACCTCACTAAGACTGACACCAAATCAACCTCTTATGCCAACTGCCAAAAAAATCTTCCGATCTATTTCACATTAAATGTAAAATTATTTTGTACGTTAAATCAATCTTGAAACCACATTTCCAAAAAGTTGACGCTGCGTAAAATGCAAATAAAAGCAGAATGCAATGATGTGCAAATCATTGATCCCTATATTTAATTGAAAATAGTACAAAAACAACATATTAAATGTTGAAACTGAGAAATATTATTGTTTTGGGAAAAATACATGCCCATTTTGAATTTGATGCCAGCCACATGTTTCAAAAAAGTTGGGACAGGAGCATGTTTACCACTGTGTTTCATCACCTCTTCTTTTAACAATACTCTGTAAGTGTTTGGGAACTGAGACCAATTGCTGTAGTTTTGAGTGTGGAATGTTGTCCCATTCTTGCTTGATATAGGATCACAGCTGCTCAACAAATCGGGGTCTCCTTCGCTGTATTTGTTATTTAATAATGCGCCAAATGTTTTCATAGGGTGACAGTTCTGGACTGCAGGCAGGCCAGTTTAGCAACAGTGCAGCTTACTACAGAGCCATTCTGTTGTAAAATGTGCAGAATGTGGTTTGGCATTGTCCTGCTGAAATAAGAAAGGCCTTCCTTGAAAAAAGACGTTATCTGGATGGCAGCATATGTTGCTCCAAAACCTATATATATTGTTCAGCATTTATGGTGCCTTCACAGAAGTGCAAGTCACCCATGCCATGTGCACTAAAGCACCCCCATACCATCACAGATGTTGGCTTTTGAACTGTGCACTGATAACAAGCCAGATGGTCCCTCTCCTTTTAGTTGGGTTGGACACGGCATCCATGATTCCCAAAAAGAATGTCAAATTTTGATTTGTCAGACCACAGGACAGTTTTCCACTTGGCCTCAGGCCCAGAGGAGGCGCTGGTGTTTCTGGATCTTATTTATATATGGCTTCTTCTTTGCGTGGTAGTTTTAACTTGCATTTGTGGATGCTGCGACGTACAGGCTATGGTTTTCGGAAGTGTTCCTGAGCCCATGCAGAGATGTCCACAACAGAATCGTGTCTGTTTTTAATGCAGTGCCACCCGAGGGCCCGAAAATCACGGCCTTCCAATATTGGCTTTCACCATTGTCCCTTGCATACCGAGATTTCTCAGATCTTTTAATGATATCGTGCACCGTAAATGATGAGATCCCCTTGCAATTTTAGGTTGTGATATGTTATTCTTGAATTGTGGCACTATTTGCCCATGCAGTCTTTCACAGTGTTGAACCCCTCCCCATCCTTACTTCTGACAGGCCCATCCTCGAATACCCAATCATGTTACTGACCTGTTGCCAATTGACCGAATTATTTGTGTGATATTCCACCAGGTTTAGTTTTTTAGCATTACACAACTTTTCCAGTCTTTTGTTGCCTCTGTCCCAACTTTTTTTGAAATGTGTTGCTGGCATCAAATTCAAAGTGAGCATGCATTTTCCAAGAAATAATCAAATTTCTCTGTTTCAACATTTGATATGTGGTCTTGGTACTATATTCTATTGAATATAGGTTTCAAATGATTTGCACATCATTGCATTCTGTTTTTCTTTACATTCTACACAGCGTCCCAACTTTTTTGGAAACGTGGTTGTACATTATACATGTATTTTAGTACATATGCTTGATTAAATTGGATTTCTGGATATTCGGAGTGTTCAGGTTGTTACGTGTTTGTCGAAAGTTAGGGGTGAGTGAGTTGAGTTGAGAATGTTTTTAAAATCATCATCACTCCGTCAAGGGAATATAACATTCTAACAAAGTTATCAACATACATATTTCAGGACCTTGAAATAATCAGAATTCATGTAAACAGTGCAGCTTTGAAAACGTAGCTTGTCCCAGAAAAGTGGTCTCTTGGCACAACTCACTGTGGGTATGGGGTAAGTTGAGCATAGAGACAGGGTAAAATGAGCTGGCTACAGATCTCTGTACTGAATAAAATGTTACGACAACTTTTATAAAACCATGTATCTTTATTCCGTAAACACAATTCAACAAAATCACAGCACCAAACAAACACTTGGTACTACTTAAAACACTTTAACAGGCTCACTGTTATCACATATACCAACGATAATTCCTTGCATTAGAAGTGGGAAGAAAAAAAACCTACACTTGCACTTCTGATCAACATCTGACTCGGCGTAGCCCACGGTCATTTGCCTTCTATGTATAGAACAATCTTTAAAGTATCTCATTTAGATACTGTGCAAGCGTCGGGAAATCTTTAACAAAATAAATTAATTTGACTTGGGAAAATCAGTTTTTTGGACCCAACTTACAGACCACTTTTTCCATGTGGTTTTTTGTCATCCCAGACTCAATTAAATTATGACCTCTACCTAAATATTTGGTCAAATAGCTGAACTTACTCAACTCTCTCCTTCAAAAAAAACTGTGAAAGAAACTCAAATTTTCTTCCTCAAAGCAATTCATAAAATATGCTTTCCTTTCAAACTCCTACACACGCCACATCCTCCCACCTCCTCTTTACCAAATCCCCTTGCATCTCCACTTCAGATCTGCTATCCTCATCGCTCCCCTTCTTTTCTCCCCTGACTCTCACTTTGGTAACTACTGACTCCTGCTGTACCTCTTCTCCCACAATGGCTACGCCGGACTGACAGGACGCGCTATCACCTTTCAAACCTGGCTGAGACACAGGAAGACGCTACCTCATCACACTCTCACATCTCAGCCTCTCTCGCTCCCCAAATGCTCCACCAACTCTCCCCTAGCATTCCCCCGGCGCGGAGACCCAGCTCCCACCGATGAAGGGAATCGTTGGCGAGACCCACAGAACACAAAAGGCTAAGCTAGTGTTTTATTAGGCGGCTCTCAACCCCCGCAGCAGTACATCTCAACGCCTCTGAAGCTAAACTGTCATGAACTGCCGTGAAAGGGGAAGCACATATTTAGCTGGCCGAGTGTCAACTATGAATTATAGATGTGTACAATAACATACTTCAAAGTATGTTAAATTAAACTGACAATTTCTTATGCTCCACCAACAAATATGATCATTTGCAGTTTAACATCTCTCAGGTGGAGCCTCCCCTAACTACCATCCCTCCATTGCCTACAGCTTATTCAGCTTTTGGTATGTATTGTCTTCCTATTTGCGTGTGACAACAAACCGAAGCAAGACTCCTCCATAAGCAACCACGGTACACAACTAACAAACACTGTCACCACTATAGGCCGACAATACAGTGGAACTAAAGACAGAGAGGAAGAAAAAAAAGGAACCTAAAAATTACATTTCAGAATGGCTTTGTGAACATTCCTCAGCCTTTCAGCCTGCTGACAAAACCGAACGTAGATTCTTCCATATGCAAACCACATCGCATGCCTAACATCGGCCATCACTATAGGCCTTAAAAATTGTGTTTGATTGGCCTAGGGAAGTCCAGTGGACTAAGGCCCTGCCTCCATTGTGCACGTACTGCTGCAGTATGGGCTCAAATCTGGTTCACTGCTCTTTTAGTAAAAACGCTCTCCTCTAGCTTTCACCACTTTCTATCAAAATAAAACATAAATGCCCAAAACAATGTCCTCTAATCAAATTTTAAACAGCAGGCATGATAATGGCTTTGTCTGCCTTTCTTTAGCCCTGAGACATTGTTTAGCTGCCGAAAAAGGTAAATGAATTGCCCGCTTAAATCAACCACAGCAGACAACTCAAAAGAATTGGGCGCCATTGTAGGCCTACTGAATACCTGAGGAACTGAAAATAAAGGTAGCCAAAAAGGAACTTAACAATTGTGTTTGAGCCTTCCTCAACATGAGGCATTATTTGTGCTTCCTGTTCGTTGCAGACAAACCTGAGATTCCTCCATAAATCAACCACAAATAAAACAAAGATGGCTGTCACTTTAGGCCAACTAACCTGCATGAGGAACAAACGACAGAGGCGGACAAAACAAGGAACTTAAATATTGGGTTTGACAACGGCTTTGTTAGCCTTCCTCCCCTCAGCTGTTCCTCCTTCCCACAACTAATTTTCCTTTCAGAAACAGACACACACCTATAATTATCAACTCACTGTGTTCCTTCTACCCACAATCCCAATTTAATCCTTGTCTTTGTCAGAACAAGGCTGTAGAATGTACAGAGAACATATTTTAACCCCAAATCACTCTAACCATTAAAAGGATAATCCACCCCCCGAAAAACAAGTCATGAAACTCCTATACATTTGGTGAATTCCTGCGATCTATCAGTTGGTAAATACGTTTTTCACTACGATTTAATTTCTACTTTACACTTCGTTTTACATCATCGCTGAAATCCGAACATTTTGTAGTAAAGTGTTATATTATACATATTTTGGTCACTAGACATGGATAACATCATCCCACTTCAACACTTTTAAAACCACTGCCTGTACTCCAGAACCCCAGGTCACCCAGTAAGGCAAGGGCACTCCAGAACACATCCATCCATTTTGCAGCTACCTTGCCACTGTGCATCTAAAATAATCTAGGAGGGCCAACCTGTCTAGAGACAGGGCGAGTTTGGTATTCCACTTGTCAGATTTCTTCACGGTGCGTTTTGGCTAATTATGAATATGAAATGCAGAAAAAGGTCACAACATGTACTGTTGTCATAGTTTAACAATGTACAGTTGTGCTCAAAAGTTTGCATACCCTGGCAGAAATTGTGACATTTTGGCACTGATTTTGAAAATATGACTGATCATGCAAAAAATTTATTTGAGGATAGTGATCATATGAAGTCATTTATTATCACATAGTTGTTTGGCTCCTTTTTAAATCATAATGATAACAGAAATCCCCCAAATGGCCCTGAGTAAAAGTTTACATACCCTTGAATGTTTGACCTTGTTACAGACACACAAGGCGACACACAGCTGAAAATGGCAATTAAAGGTGAATTTCCCACACCTGTGGCTTTTCAAATTGCAATCAGTGTCTGTTTATAAATAGTCAATGAGTTTGTTAACTCTCACGTGGCTGCACTGAGCAGGCTAGATACTGAGCCATGGGGAGCAGAAAAGAACTGTCAAAAGACCTGCGTAACAAGGTAATTAACTTTATTACTGTACAATACTGTTCAATCACTTATTAAGAAGTGGAACATTCTGACATCTCTTGATACCAAGCCAAGGTCAGGTAGACCAAGAAAGACTTCAGAACTGCCAGAAGAATTGTGTGGGAAACAAAGAAAAACCCCACAGGTCACCTCAGGAGAAATACAGGCTGCTCTGTTTTGTTTTATGATTGTGCCATTCTGTTATGACCTACAGTTGAATGTGAATCTCATAAGAAATAAAAGACATGTTTTGCCTGCTCACTCATGTTTTCTTAACAAATGGTGTATATATACAGCTCTGGAAAAAATTAAGAGACCACTGCACCCTTTTTCTTTCCTTTCCAGAAAAGTTGAAAAGGATAGTTTTGAGTGAGGAACAGAAGCGTTCAATTTGCAGTGGTCTCTTAATTTTTTCTGGAGCTGTATTACCAATTCTCCAAGAGTATGCAAACTTGTGAGCACAACTGTATATTACATGAGTGTCTATTTGTTTGGATTATTATTTGAATCTTTTAAGAGAGTGATGTCTAGAATTTTAAGTAAATTAGAAGACGCTCTTAACTAGAGCAACATATTAGTAATGCGTGCATACATTTTTGAACTCTTATTGAGCAGGCCATATGAGAATCAATCCCACAACCCTGGAGGGAATCAATCCCACAACCCTGGAGGGAATCAATCCCACAACTCTGGAGGGAATCAATCCCACAACTCTGGAGGGAATCAATCCCACAACTCTGGAGGGAATCAATCCCACAACCTTAACAACACCGCTGCTAACCTTATGCCCTCTTAAACAATTCGACACTATAGCTAACACAGGCTTTCTGGCTGGGGAATTTATTAGAAACCAAATTTAACAAGAAACAATGTGGATGACGACAGATCAACAAGTGAGAATATGAAATATGGATGATCCATAATAAGTGATGACATCTGATGGATAATCGGACACGGACAATGCACTGTACGGTCTAATCCAATAGGGAAATAAGCCTCACCTCCAGGTCATTGAAGAACAGCCGTGAGTCTGCCAGGTTGAAGATCATCTCTTCCATCCACAGACCCAGCGACACGGCCTTGGACGAGTCCTGACAGCAGGCACACATATACAGTTGTTTAGAAGTGGAGGCACACCCAAAACACCTAGTTTTCACTCAGTTCAGTGGTTCCCAACTCCGGCCCTCCAGTACCACCAACAGCACACCAGTCTGTCGTAGCCCCAGACGAACACACCCAATTCAAGTTGCCCCGGACCTGATGATTCGTTGATGAGGTGAATCAGGTGTGCTTGGCTGGGGTTCTGTTGAGGGAACTGGAGGACCATAGCTGGGAAACCTCCCTATTTATATGGACACTCGTCTAGGGGACAAAACCCCTAACAGGACTCTCGTATTTCCATAGGTCATCGCTGGGAGAGTTTAAACGATGACATCATTAGTTGATTGATCCTGCTGTCTGACCTGAACATGTTTTGTAGCAACAATTGTGGCTTTTGTGTTTCACCTATTGCTTGGTCACTCTAGTGATGGGTAGAATGAATTCTGCATAATCTAGTAGGGAATACAGATGGCCTGTTAATACCAATGAGAAGTAGAAACACTTATATTTGCGTAGTGTGGGGAAATCCAACATTTTGAAGGTATTCGTGGTATGTTAATGCCATATTAATTGACAAACATGGTTATATAGAGCAGTGGTGAAATAACCCTATAAAAAACATGGTTTGCATTGTGGTAGAAACCGTCAGAGGAAGTAGGACACAACCAATCTTCAAATAGCCAACTCGCATGCCTCTAGCCATGCAGCTCCGCTGAAAAGACCCGAGAGAGATGCCATGATTGCTATATAATCAAGCCAAAGTGTCTAGCCTGATTATCTAATTATTCTGTCTAAACCACGTCCTCGCTGGCAGTCCTTCGCACATCTTGACAGGACAGGATAGATCACACCAGCAGTAAGTCTGACTACATTTCTGTCAATCAATTATTCTGTCTAAATTCCACCCCAATCTAATCTTTCTCTCTTGCTCTTTCCATACCTCTCTCCATCTCTCTCTCTGTCACACACACACACACACACACACACACACACACACACACACACACAATAAAACTTCCGTAAACAACCTGAGAAACCACAGTTAATAAGAAAACAGTTGGCAGAGCAGCAGGAGCTGTTGTGGTGCCCTGGCACTGTGGCCATGCCAGTGGTTCTTCAGCTTGGCACCGTGTCAAACAGAGAGGAGGGAGGCGTCAGCCAAAGGTGAGTGTCAGATTAGGTTTCGGAAAAATCCTACGGTTGATTGTCAGAGAAGTAGATTTGTTGAATAAGGGGGGAGGGGTTGTTTTGTTAAAATTGAGATAATTATCCGTAATCAGTCTCTTTGCTAAGTGCAAGGCATTTGGAATGCTCCTTGAATGAATGCAGAGGGAGGAATGAATGAAAAATAAGAGGACCAGCTTACTCATGCGAAGGACTACGACTTCACAGAACATACCAACAAGTAATACATCTGAAATTCTGATACTTCCACCTCTTGTTTAGTGAAATATTCCGTGGGAAGCCTTTTCTTTCTTTACTGCAGAGAGTAAGAGGAATGTGTATGACCCAGGCAGCGTAGGTCACCTATGATAAACAAAGATTATTCGCGTATGATCCAGGTAGCGTAGGCCACCTATGATAAACAAAGATTATTCGCGTATGATCCAGGCAGCATAGGCCACCTATGATAAAGATACTGTGGGATCCCTAACGGTCCACATCCGAAGGCAGTTTAAAAAGTATTTTAGCACAACCATTTGTTTTCTGGCACTTGCTGGGTCCACACTGGCCTTGCTCACCATAACGCAGGCTGAACCCTTTTTTAACCTCAATTCATCCCACAGTAACCATCATGGAGCAGGACCTGTATGGAAGAGTGTGTGACGTCATGCCAAACATTTGAGACATCACTTATTTGAGACGCCACACAGAATGAATCATGTGACCACGTGTTTAGGAATATCCCAAATTTCAGTCCATGGAAGAAGAAACGGCACAGAAAAAGTGGAAAAGCAGGTTCAGTCCAAAACAAGTTTAAAAAAAATGTTAAATGTAGTGTTATAAGTACATTGAATTGAAGTACTTGAATTTAAACCAAATTTATTTTTAAAAAATCAGTTGGGGTCTATGTAACCTGCTATGAGCTCCTAAACCTAGCACAAACCTAACCTGATAGTGTATAGCTGTGTGGACCAATCTAGACATGTTTTTTTTTTGGGGGGGGGGGGGGGTTGTATAAATTGTGCCATTTAATCAATATAAATACTAAAGACGAAAAATGGCTTGGGTCCAGGCCTCCTCTGGGCCACAAAGGGTGTCTTAGCAGACCTGATGCTAAGCATTAACAATGAGTATGTGGCAACACCAGTGTAACTATTTGTTTTCAGTACAATGGGTTCCCTATGCTGACCCAGTGCCCGCGCTGACCCAGTGCCATGCGCAGACCCAGTGCCACGCGCAGACCCAGTCCCCATGCTTATCCATTGTCTATGCGTAGCTATGTGAAGAAACCACTTATTTGGGAGATAAGATATGGTTGAGGAACTGTAGTGTAGCGACACCAAATGTTAAAACATGGCTCCACACACCCTCTCCCCCATAGTCTACGTGGACCAGACATGAAGTTTCATCTGTCCGAAGGAAAAAGTGGGGTCCGTTTCTTTAAAAGAGGGAAGCCTGAGTTAACATAAACATTAATCGTTTTCAAGCGGTGAGCGTTGCTGTGAGAACACGTATCAAACTCGCTCCTACCTGACTGGAAAGCCATTCCCTGGCTCATACATAGCCCCACTGGGCCTATACACTCCAGACTTTGGTCGTAATCTTTTGGGGGATTTGGGTAATTTCCCCCCTCTCTCCCTCCCCAATGACTTTTTATTTTCTCTCGAATGTCTGAGTTTTGATGTCAGAGCATGTCGGATTAAAGTTTCAGTGGGGAAGCTGGGTGGGTGGAATCAGGAATCTGGCGCAACAGTCAAGTGTCAGCGCCGCACCCTCTCCTTCCCCCCTGACAACACAAAGGAAAAGAAACAACGGTGTGCCGAAACTGTGCAGTGCTTAAGTCTAATACTCTCTCCTTCCCTTCCTCCTCTCTCCCGCACCGACTCCCCAGTTGCATCGCGTCAAACCGCAGAGGGACCGTGAGAATTCAAAACACGGTCAAGGCCAAAAAAAAGAAACATGACTGTTGTTCCCCTCATCAGCGGCCTGTCTATTATGTAAAGGTTCATCAGCTGTCAGTCAAACAGCGGGACGTGGGCTGGCCAAATGAGTCCACTGGATATTATAAAGAGCCAGGAGGGCAGAGAAGGAAAACATCAAGCGTGTGAAAAGTTAAGGATAGAGCAAAGAACGAAAACCCTTTTATAAGAGGCTTCAAGGAGTGAATATCAACCGCCACGGAAGAATATTTTCTTCAAGGAGTGAATCCTAACTGCCACTCAAGCAAAGAATGTTCCCTCTGTTTTATTGACATTTATGCCTGATGTTGAAATCCATCTACTCAAGCATCAATTCAATGAAATGACTTCCAGTTTTAGGGTAATTTAATTTGAAAAGTAGTACAGAGATTGTTCACCATGTAACATTCATGTACGATGACTTTTTTTTTTTTACCTTGCCAAAACGTGTGGAGAAGCTCCCCGTGAGCAAAGAGTGGAAAATAATGATGGTCTCGTCCAGGTCCCACACAAACACACGCTGAAAAAGTAGATGAAGATAAAAATCTTTAGCCAAATATCACAATTCTAACAATACCTCTGACAATACCTCTACATAGAAAAGAAGATTACGACGAGGTCAAATAATACATCCTGATAAATCAGCAGAAAAATCAGTCAGAAAAATGTAACCATAAATGTTGAATGGTATTTCTCTACCGAGGATCTCTGTACACTGTAAACACTGTTACTGGACCAAATTACCGTTATTTTTATTTTGTATTCTTATTGATATCATGTAGTAATGTCTGTTTATATATGTTTATTATTCCATCCGCCAAACTGTCAAAATCAGGTTTCGTTACAGTATGACTGAGTGTTGTGTACATGTTGTTTCTGTTGTGTGTTTGCCGTGTGTTTTGCGGGCCTGTGGTCAGTAACTGAACCGCAACATCAACAGTGTGTGTGTGTGTGTGTGTGTGTGTCTTTGTGTGTGTGTGTGTGTGTGTGTGTGTGTGAAACGTTACCTCTATATCTGAGTCCAGGGGGGGCTGTGGGTCGCTGACTCTTTTCCTGCCCCTCAGTTTTCCTTCTGAGCTCCGTCTGACTGGAACCCCATCCGGCTCCTTACCCGGGGTGGGGGGGCTTGGAGCCGGGTTGAACTCTCCTGGAACACACGTCCCATCGACCAACACGTCAAAAACACGAGAGAGCACCACGCAAAGTCCAACAAGTCACTCTCCCAAGGGAGGAAAGAGGTGGGGCCAGCCAGCCGTACCTGATTGGGACTCCGGGCTGTGATTGGGCATGACAGCGGGGTGTTCTGGGTGCTGATAGGGTATGGCGGTGGTGATGGCGCCGGGGCTGATGCTGTTTCCTGCGAGGTATGGGTTGTTGTAGTGTGTGTTGTAGTATGGTGAGTACTGGCTCTGGCTGTAGCTGGAGTATGCCGAGAAGTCCTGTTCGACGAGAGGCGTTAAACCCGTTAGAAGACGTGCGTACCGGATTCTGTGATGCCAGGGACGCGTGTTTGGCAAATCACGCCAACGGTAATGTGAAAATGTGGACCATTGTGCTGCGTCCTTGAGCATGCCCACTTATTGTTTCGGGGGGGGGCACTCGAAAGCGGTGACCCGGGCCGTGACCCCGGTGTCCAGCAGGTGTTTAAAAAATACAGGCCTCCACCAAATGAATATCTCCTGATAATGTCCTGTACTGACCTGCTGTGTGGTGTTAAATGGAGTGGAACCAGTGATTGGGTTGGTTCCCTGGAAAATCCCAGATGAAATACTGCTACCTGGAAAACAACATTAAACCAACTTTCAAAAGAGGGAATTTGTTGCAGCTGTATGTGCACTTGTAACAGATTGTACGGCAACAATTACACCTGAATTGCACGATTCTGTGTACTTTCCAAAATATGCTCAGGTTTTCACAAAATCCCTTCAACCGCAATTTCGGAGAAAACCTTTGCAACCCAACCCGTACTGCCATCAATTGGACGGGAACATCCAAACTAGCGTCATGTGGGCCTCAAATCAACGACTGACTGGCCTCAACCCCTCCAGTGACCTGCTAGCGCCTCGCTCAGAGCGTACAGTGCTTCATTAATGAGTCCCAGCAACAGGGGAGCCTGGTGTGCAAGCCACTCCATCAGTGTTATCTAATCTGCTGAAAGAAGTCTTTACTTTGGTTTCTTTCCCTTGGCCAAGCTCGTTTGATAGCCATCTATGCCTCCATTCATCCCACATTCTCTCCATCCATCCATCTCAAGATACAGCTGTAGATTAATGACTGCCCCGAACTACCCGGGAGTCTCCCATGACAACAAAACACGGTCTTCAAAGCAACAACACAAAGAAACAACAAGGTCTCCAAATAAACAGTGGAGTTGCGGGTTCTGATTTGGTTTACGCTCTGTGGTGTAATGTGTGTGTTTGTGTGCGCGCGTGTTG
>JACXGI010006386.1:0-23796 GCA_016801175.1 Esox masquinongy
CCACGGAGGACTGGCCGCCTCGTCCCGCGGCGCCCTCTCCTGCCCTGGAGCTGCCGCCTCATCCCGCGGCACCCCCTCCAGTCCGGGCCTCAGCGGCGCCCTCGCCTGTCCCGGCCGCTCCGGTGGCCTCTCCTGTCCCGGCGGCCACAGCGCCCTCTCCTGTTCCGGCCGCCACAGCGCCCTCTTCTGACCCTCCGCCGGCTCTCCCGGCTCCTGACCCTCCGCCGGTTCTCCCGGCTCCTGACCCTCCACCGGCTCTCCCGGCTCCTGGACCTCGGCCGGCTCCTGACCCTCCACCGGCTCTCCCGGCTCCTGATCCTCCGCCGGCTCCTGACCCTCCGCCGGCTCTCTCGGCTCCTGATCCTTCGTCGGCTCTCCTGGCTCCTGACTCTCCGCCGGCTCCTGACCTTCCGCCGGCTCCGCCTTCCGGGCCTGTCCCGACGGCTCCGCCACCCTGGTTAGTCGCGGCTGTTCCGCCCCCTCGGCGGGTTTGTGCCATTGGGGGTTCTGCGCTGCCCCGCCCCCCCCTCCCTTGGGCCTGGGTTCGTGTTGGCCCGTCCGGTGGCCAGGCCTTTTGGAGGGGGTACTGTCACGGTTTGGTGAGCAGCAGCGCCACCGTTCCGTGCACCTGCGGTTTCCATCACTCACAAACGCATCCCGGACTTGTCTCTGTCACATGTCTCCAATCATGCACACCAGGTCCCCATCACATCGCTTGTAAGTGTTTAAATGTTTCCCCTCTGCTCCCCGCATTTGTGGATCATTGTTGCTTGTCTTCGTGTTTGTTTGGTGAGTGTTTGCTGTGCTTAGCTTATTATCTGTTTGAATGTTTTGTTATAAGTCGCTTGTGCGCATTTTTATTTCATTCAGTTTAGCTTGTTCCATTCGTTGTTTGGTTTTTTGGTTTGTTTCTATTAAAAAAACCGCCGAACGAGAAAATGCCTGCGCCTGGTTTCTCTACCGCACACCGCCTAAACCGTGACACAGTGATTATATATGAATAATCAGCATTGCATTTATTATACACAATGCAGTATAAACTAATTAACCAATCAATATGAACCATTTGTAACTAACTAGTTAATGTGGTGATTGATTGTTTTCTGAAAGATACATTTCAAGCTAGTTAGCAACTTGCAAGGTCCTCTTCATGCTGCAACGCATGATAAATGGTCAGACTACCATGTAATGTGTCCTTCTGGATTGCTATGTCATTTTAATATGCTCTTCCCTCCCAAAAAAGTATAGTCCCATTACAATCTGATTGTAATACTAATTGCATAATATACTGTTATCATCTTAGCATCATCAAGGACCAAGGTTTGCCACTTATATGTAAAGGTTTACGATATAATTTAGTGGTGTAAATTCAATTGAATCATGAACTTGTATACTTCTTTAAAATGTTCATTACTTTGGCTTTGTTTTGTCAGTCAATGGAATATTGAAACAATCTCTTAGGGGTTACACAACAAACTGGTAAATGTAAGCTATTATTGACTCTCCCACATCTCCAGATTTTTTTACTTAGTTTCCATTCTTGCAGCACCTTGGAATGATTCAATTGCATTGCTTTTATTTTCTCTATTTCTTCAAAGACCCTCCCTGTAATTGACCTGACCATGTTTTGCAAAATAAATATTTTCATGCTCTAGTGTTTTTGCCAATAGGCAATTTATTAGTCTCTCTATTTGGCACTTTTTTGAAAGGTCAGGTACAGCCAATGTATTTCTTTGTCTAACCTTTTGACCATGTTCAGTAGGTAAGTGGTAGGTACAGTAAGTGCTTCGAACTACTGTCTTGAGCGCGGCAGGTTTTGTACTGGACCTGAAACACAGTCATCACAGAAACTGTAGTAAGACTGCCTTAAATCTGAAGAGATAGGATAACAAAGTATGCAAACCTTGCTCTGAACTTAAAACAGCTTGAAGTACACTGGACATGTACAGAACCAGTAAAGCTGATCTGATTCAAAGATGTTAAAATCATAAATTTCAAATAGCTAAATCCAAATTATGCTCACTTGACTGGAATTATCACCCATTGAAGCTCTGATATTATAACACTGATAGTCTGAGATCCTGTGCCAAGCTTGGGACTACACCAAATTGTAATGTTTTGAAATGCTTTTAGTAGTGATATGGCATGAGGTTCATCTTATGATAAGAAAACAGTGTGGGTACAGAATGACAACATCTCTATGTGTACTTGTGAAGCTCTTTGCCATGAAGCCAAAGTAATTATTTGTGTCTCTTGTTGCAAGGTTAAAGTTAGGCTTCTTTAAGATTGTGCATAGTGTGTAATGTCAAAGCAATATCAAAAGATACCGTAACACAGTGTTGACAGCAGCTCTCCGTTTGGTTGAGGCCATTTTCTGTTTATAGGAGACAAGAAAAGAAAAGATGGTAGACATTGACCCCATATGTACCATAAGTACAGTATTCCACATAGCTTTCTCTTATACCCTGAATATGGAAAGGGTCTGTAAAGGATCACAGCTTCGTAGTTGGCGACGCTTGATCTGCAAAACAATGAGGTCAGAGATGTGAGTGACAGAGTTTAGTGAGGACCTTAAACACCTCATAGAAGTGGGGCCAATAGCTGCATATTAAAAAGGCAAACAATAAAACCATTAGGTCAACGTGTCTTCAGCCAACAACAAGTTATTCTATTTGTAATTCGAGGGGATAAGCAACAGCGATCACCTGTAAGCAGCACTGACTGTGTTAATAACCAGACCTCGCTGTCCTCTGCCACGTTTCTTTTTGATGTGAAGTAACTGTAGTACATGGAAAATACAGATTACTGGGGGTTAGATTCTTCTGATGCTGACTGAAATGAGTCTACCAATTCCACCATCAAAGCGTGTTTACATGGCTGCTAATTTGCCCTAATCAATTTCATGTCAAGTCATTAGGTTGGAAGGTAGAGGACAAGAATAAGCTTGGTCACGTTATGTATATGTTTACTGTGAGACTGTCACATCAAATAAAACCAGAATTGCTCCAATGGTTTACATAACGTCACTTTGTTGTATAGGTCAGGAGGCCAACACTAAACGCAATCACTGGAGCCCCCTCTCACGCTGTGCCTCAGGATAGGCATGTAAGGGGATTGAGCAGTTCTTATAGCGTATGTCTATGTAGTTGTCACGCACTGAAGTCTCTATTAGCTCGTACAAATAAATGAGCACTAATTTTCGCCAAGGGGAGAGAAAGCACCAGCACATGGTGTGTGACCCTATTGACCTAGGGTTTGACCAGCTTGCGGACCGTGCTGGTTATGTTTGTTGATCCTAGTTTTTTTATCGGTTTACAGAACTGGGGATTGGTTATGCTGTGTCGTTTTCACAGATGGGTAGACGGCGGGCATGGCGAGTGCACATTCTCTGCTTATTCAACCGTGTCTCAGCGACATGCCCCCGATGCTCTTTACTGAGTGACGACTATGTGTGAAAAGAAAACAGCTCACAAAGCTAAAGCGTGGACTCTTCATGAGTTGATGTAATAAGAGTATGTATGTATGTAATAACACTATGATTTATTTACATTAACAAGAGTTTTTTATTCCAGGTGTCTGATAAAGGGTGTGGCCAAAGCACACGTACGCATGTGTTGCACCATTCTGTGCAGCAAGAGTTTCTTGTTACTAGGGTGAATAGAAAATTCTATCTATATATTAAATTAATGTTACATGAAATTGTTTTCTAAACAACTGTTGTAGTGTAAATACACTTTAATAATGTTATAATGACTATAAAGACAGCTATCTACTAATGACTTATTCATTGTTTATGACACATCTGACATTTGATGATTTTAAGTCAATTTTAAGATCTGCAACCTTTTGAGAATAATATTTTCAATTGTACTAAAGCAGTAGCCATAAATCAATTATTATTTTAATATGTATGAAGCAGTTTGTAGTGTAATAATACACAGTAAAAAAAAATCTGAATATATCATTTCTATTCATCACAGTACTCTCCAAATTTTGTCAGACTTTTCAAGGAAATGGTTTATAAACCAAAAAGGTTTGATGTAAAACATGTCAATCCATTTCAGAGGCAAATAGGATAATTGCAAGGAAAATATTAGAATTGAAGCCAGACAGATTGTGGTTTTGTGGATGGTGTGTTTTGTCCTTTTTTCCTGGAGAAGGCTTTGGCATGCCAAACCTCAGGTTCTGGCCAGACAAAAAAATTCATTAGTGGTATTATGATAAATAAAACTCAGTGAGGATTTCGTAGAATCTGCCAAAAACAGAATCTGGCCATATGTGACACCATTGCAATCTTTCTGTGTCAGCAGTTATCTTCTCTTATGTCTAAAGCTGTTGTTGTGGTGCCCCATAAAGGAAATGTAAATAGTGTACTGAAGTATTTTTTACTCAAATACATGTTGTTCCCATTGAAATTAAACAACCATTGAGGAACATGGCAGCCATTTTAGTTTAGAAACCTGCACAACAGACTGGGATCACATTTTGGTGAGTGGAGATACAGGTCATGTAGATTAAAGTATTATGACGTATGTTCTGAAAAGTAGGAACTTTTTTTTCAAATGCTTAACTCCCCTGTTTCATTGTTTCCAGTAATGTTGTTTTGTTTTAGTCTGAGTTAGGGCCTTTGGAGTTGCAGGGAATGTCCTACTGTCAGGAATACAAAGGAACAGGTTGGGGCGTGGTCGGACAGGTTGGTGAGGTGGTGAGCGGAATAAGGGTAGTGACCTGGTGGATGGTAAAATAGTAAATCCCCTTCTCCTCAGGCGTCTCCCGACGTCTGGGGAGTTTAGGAGGTACTGCCCAGAGGTCTCCCGTGAGGCCCTGGAGCGTATACAACAGGCTTGAGAAGGGGCATATGGAAGGTGGGAGAGATCCTGTTTTGCTGGGGAAATTGAAGACAGTAGGTGACAGGGTTAATACGTCTGAGCATTTTAAACGGACCGGTGTACCTCGGGCTAAGTTTCCTGCAGGGTAGGTGTAGTCTGATGTCCCTAGTGGAAGGCCAGACTCTCTGTCCAGGGTGAAAAGTTAGAGTGGGAGTCGGCGTCAGCAGTCAGCGAATCTTATGGTTCTGTACAGCCCGCTGTAGGTGGACGTGGACTGATTCCCATACTTGGCCACATACTCCTGAACCAAACGTCTACTGCGGGAACATGGCTAAGTTCAGGATCCCATGGAAACAAGGGACGTTGTTGCATTAACACAAACTGGAAAAGGCCCATCTGTAGCTTGAGGGGCACTGTTCAGTGGGTCCAGTGCCTAAGGGTTGTCCATTAAGGGCATCAACTCGAAGAGGGGGGTTTTACAGGGATGAGTTTTCCCTGTAATTGGGAGACTAACTGGTCATCAATAGAATTGCCAGCAGTACGAGAATCAATTAATCCTGTTAACGACAGAGATGTGGATTCTGTAGACAATAAAAGAGGTACACTGAATTGTTTCTGGGTAAGATTTAGGAAAACAGAAACTCCCACCTGGCTCACGGTCGATGATCTGGATCCAATGGGTGGAGACGGACAACGCGAGAGTTGGTGCTCATTTTCTCTACAGCAGAGGCAGAGGTGTTCATGGAAGCGACGTTGTCATTCTTGACTCGTCAATGGGGGTCGATTGATCAGGAGGTGGAGGATTTAGGTTCAGATTGCCTAGGGCAGGTGGTAACTGAGTTCGTTCAGTTGTTCTTCCAGATGAGCTTGTAGCTCCGCAGGATCCATGGAAAAGGTAAGGTACACTGTCAGGAATAAACAGGAACAGGTTGTGGATGTCCAAAACCAAAAACAAAGTCAAAGGCCATAGAAAGTTGGTACTCGGTAGTGATGGGACGCTTGAAGCGACACTTTGGTACACGCGTTGAGATTTTCTAGCGAGACAGGTCGTAATGAAGCTTCGGTACCCGTTTCAGATAAAATAAAACGCCCCTTAGATGATGTATGAAGCTTCGTTTCTGCGCTGTACAACCTGATGTGCTCGCTTTTGGTTTCAAGTCCAGTTAGAGTATATAAGGAAGTGAAACACTGCTCATTTTTGAGGGAGGATTTCTGGAATGGACCCATCTAGGAAAAAATGTGTGTTCCTCAATAAAGATTAATAATATATTTCCCTGTTACAAAAGCACTGTTCTTCCCTCACTGTCCAGTTACAAAAGCTTAGTTGCCAGTTCAAAACACATGTAAAAGCACACACAAATGTCGTCTCTATTTCTTTACTCACTGATTAAACGTGCACTTTTACATTCAGTATTTACCTATTACTTATGCAAATAAAAAAAAATGTTTAGGAAAAAATAAGAATACACAAATTAAGTGTGAACAGGCTTTTGTAAAAAAAAGTTAGGCAATAGTTATATTACCTATATTTACTTCGCATTGTGAGAGATTCGACTGACGTGAGTCCTTGAAGTGGATGACTAAAGCTTCCATTGAGCCAATGCAACGTCATTGCGGTAATAATTATTTGACCTGCTATTAATGATTTAATCCAGTAGGTACCCTCAGTGAGTGCTGTCTAGACTAGACATCGAGAAATTAGCCTTTTAGCGAAGCAATGTGCTGGAAAGCCTCATCGATTTAACATGGCCTCGTTTGGCCATCACTAGTACACGGTAAGGCAAAAATGGCGAAGGCAAAGGTACAAGAAGGGTAAGGCTAAGAAAGGTGGTCAAAACAAGAAACAAGCTAAAGGTCTGGTACACGTAAATAACTATAAGTTTGACATCACAAAACAGCCTACGTATGTTCCACGAAAAAAACAATACCTCACAACTGAAAGGGGGAAATAAAACAGAATATATACGGTGATTGAGTGAATACAGGTGGCAATAAACACAATTGATTAGCATTCAGGTGATGAGGGGTGTGGTCGGACAGGTTGGTGAGGTGGTGAGCTGAATGAGGGTCTGTGACGCGGTACAGGGCGTGACAACTTTTTTGAAACTTGTTGCTGGCACCAAATTCAAAATGGTCATGTATTTTTCCAAAAACAATAAAAATTTCTGTTTCAACATTTGATATGTTGTCTTTGTACTATTTCCAATTAAATACAGTGATAAATGATTTGCACATCATTGGATTGTTATTATTTGAATTTTATGCAGCGTCCCAATGTTTTTGGAAATGGGAATTTCTCACATTGAGACAGACCACTATACATGAAACAATACAATTTTGTGAAGCCATCAGAAGATGTGAAACACAGCAGAAACATGAATTTAATTTAATGATCTAGGTACCTTTATCCAATTGACAACACAAGTTATGTGATTGGGCCAGAGATACACTTGATGTCCATTCGTACAAATTGAATATGTATGTACACATCTGGACCCTCCAATGTGATAAGGAACAATGTATGTAAACGAATAAAAACATGTGTACTCTATCATGTATAGGTTGTCCATCATAAAACACCACGCTGATCATTTTCTTCTCAATTGGACACTCGCCAGCCTTTCAACACAACGTCCAACTCCTGCTGTTTCTAAAATGCTAGCTCTATTTTTTCTTTCTATCCTGCCAGGGGGAGGGCAAGTGGGAGAGGTTTTGTCGTAAGTACCTTCATATGTTTTGTGGCTGTTGCCAAGAAAGCTCTCAACACATGGAGAACGGCCCGGAGCGATGAGCTTCTCTGGACCAGGATCTGGATTTGCCTGTCACTGCCACTTGCAGGGTGAAGCACCTTCCCCCATTAATAATGAAGAGGAGGATAATGGGTGAACGCAAGAGCCACACCTGACTTTATGTCAAAGTTGCACCGCATAGGTTCCCATAGGACATGTACTACTCTCAGCAGGCAGCAGGATGGGTAGGCGGATCGACAGGGTTGGAGAGTAATTTGACCCTCTCCTTGGCAATGCCACATGGGGGATAATAAATCTACCGTCCTATCACCGTTATCCTTCTTGCCACGGTGATATGTTTTTGATTGGGGTATTAAACTGCTCTTCAGGGGATTACAAAACTAAATAGCTATAAATCCATGGCAGAACAAACTGCCAGGAGTATCTAAAATGGTCTTACTGGCTGGCTCAGTCTCTAAGTGAACCTTCAGAGGAATTCAGAATTTTGACTTGCACATGAGAGACTTGATGCCGAGACATGCATTGGATTCCATTTTGTTGATGGATCAGCATAATGGCTTTTGACCTTTGTATGAGAACATGATCAAGCTAAGTCATCGGAAAGAGACAACAAATATGTGGTAAAAAAAAATCTCAGATATACAATTGTTTTATATGTCAGATATGGTTTTAATTATTATTATGTCAGATATGGTTTTAATTATTATTATTATTAACATGCTTGGTAATATCTTGTAAATAGGATGTACAGCATATCTTACATATCTTACGGCCATTAACAGAAAAAGGTGGACAGATAAAAACTTTTGCAAAACATTTATACCATATTTTTTGAGGAATGTGTCTGCTTTTATTTGCGACGCATTTGAAACTTTCATCAGTGGTTATTTGGTTACTTTATTGTTAAAATATTTCTGACCAATCACACCAAGTTTCACCATTAACCTACTGTAGTTTGTGTTTTATTTGGTCTTTTATGTTGTGATCACTGTCATTTCCAGAAAAAACCTTTATACAGATTTTTCTTTGGTACAGTATATCGTTTTCTAAAATAACATTGGCCTACTGACTCATAGGGGAAAGGTTAAGGGCAAACAAATAAAGAGCAATAGGCAGGATGGTGTTGAGAAAAGCAGAACCCATATGAAAGGCTAGCCAAGGGCCACAGCCCTAAGAATATCCCTGACAACAACATTACCAGCTGTTAGGATGTGAATGAGAACGGGAACAGGAAAAGAGCAGTTCTCATACCTCTGCCAGGTGTTTGTATGTGATTGAAGTGTGAAACATAACCACATGTACACCAAATCAAATTCATTTCATATAGCCACTTCTGCATCAGCAATTGTTACAAAGTGCTTTTACAGATACCCATCCTGAAACCCCAAAGAGCAAGCAACAACAAGAGTTGATGCACAGTGGCTAGGAAAAACTTCCCAGTAGGGTCAAAACTTAGGAAGAAACCTAGAGAGGAACTGGGCTCTGAGGGGTGACCAATGCTCTTCTGGCTGTTTTAAGTAAATTATATGAGAGTATGTGACATTGGTGTATGTGATCAATGTTACTGCAGGTTCAGATGACCAATAGGTCAATAAATACAGATGGGCTGTGTCCAGAGTCTTTAGGCAGAATCCAGCTCAGCTGCACAACCAGGTGGACAAGCACAGGGACGACCAGGTGGGCTTTGGGCAATGAAGGCAGGAATCATCAGGCAGCAACTAGATCTGGTGCACAGCCAGAAGGACTTTGGACAGGGTCAGATAGGAGTCATCAGGCCAGGTAGTCCTGAGGAGTAGTCAAAGGGCTCATGTAATCCTAAGGTTCAACAGGACACCAGAGAAATCAGAGAGAAAATTTCTTGGATCCTAAGCATATAATTCAGACTGACCCTTGTCCCATTTCACATAAACTAATTCAAAGCAAACAATTGGGACTGAGACAGAACAGACTGACCCTAGTCCCCCGGCACAATAATATAGCAGCTTAAAACTAGGGACAGAAACAGAAGGTCCAGGGACACTGTGGCCTCATTTGAAGATAAACCCGGACAGGGCCAACCAGGCAGGAAATAACAGTATTGCCCACAGAGTAGGTCATGCTGAGCAATGTAGCCATTGTAGTCACATGAACAAAAATAGAATTTTCAATTCCAAATTCTATAGTTTTGATTAAAACGCATTACAGTTCTATCACATAAGTATAATGCATTTCCTTACTGCTCTTGGCAGAGTGTACAGACGCAAGAAGATGAAGAAAGAAATGCATGACCAGTCTAGAGAAAGAAAAGGAACAGATAGTGATAGAAAAAAAGGAAGATGGTGGAGAAGAGTTCACGAGAAGGGGAAAGGATGAAGCTTAGCAAGAAGGCGAGGATGAGGAATGACACCGAGTGGGATTCGAGAGGGGGCAGAACCGAGAAAAAATAGTGTATGAACCTGGATACCGGAGGGACAGAGATTAGCTATTTGGACCTGGAGGGCAGTAATGGAGTTAAGATGAAAATAACAGATTGTGTGAGATCGGGTGGAAGACAGTGGAAAGACAAGAGAACAGGAGGAATAGAAAGGTGGAGAAGTTCAGGAAAGGGCGTTGGAGATAAAGTACAAGAGAAAAAGAAATTGACAGAGACCAGAAACGACACAACTGTGGGAGTGACACCTCCAATATGCTGTCCAGTGTTAAGATGGAAAATGAAGAGAAGATAGATAAGTTTCATTTTGTGTGTCTGGGAGGGGAGAAATTTTAAAATGTGGTTGTGCATCAGCAGTTTTTCTCTTATAATATGACTGACAGTCCCTTAATTAGCCATGTCAGCTAACCATTTTTAGATTTGAAGTTAGTCTAGAATACCAATCAGGCATGTAGGGTGTCATATTCAAAATGCTCACAGAGTGATTAAAGCTCATGGTTTATTACTATGATTGACTATGAGCTTTTTCACACTTTTAACACATATCTTGAATACTCTCACAGTGTGAAAACTATAATGGGTAAACTCATGCTTCTGATTCAATTCTGCTTCTGGGTTAATCATGTGGTTAATTGTGTTTGTTTTCTGGATAGTGTCATTACCTAATTGTAATTGATACGTTAAATGTAAATACATAAGTAAGGATGAAATTTAAAATATTTAAATATTTGATTGTATTGCGCATCTGTCAGTGCAATGTCAACTAGTCAGTTAAAGATGTAGACATTTTTAAAATATCAAATTTTGGGATGGATATGTAATATGGTGTTTATATGTAAATTATCTATAAGCATGTTCACACTGCACCTTAGCCTAGAGCTAAGAGCCTCCTGAGCCCTGGGCTAAGGGAGATTTTAGCCCAGGGCTAAGCAAGTGTTCATTCTTGCATATTTTGTAGTGGGCTAGCACCCCCCTTAGCCTTGGGCTAGCTGGCCGGAGCTGGGTTAGCACAGACTTTTTAGGGCTAGCCCCAGAAACACATTGACAAAATAGCTAGTGTGAAACGGGGTCAAGAACAAAAAAACATTTATTGTCCAATCACAAAAGCTGCACTTTCATTTAATTTACATATGCCCTTGACTTGCGCCGTTACCAACAGCTACACTGTATTTCTGTTTTGGTCCTTTCACTCTGCAAAGTTTCATCGTTTCAGTATACCCGCTTTACTGTATCTTAAGTAGTTACAGCAGCTTGCTTGTAAATCTAGCAAATATGTTGCAAGAATAAAGGTTTATTAGTCACATTCTCTGCCTTATGTTCATTTTTTTTCTCTTTCCTTGTGTAGTTTTAACAAAGTTGTCAAAGCAAATGGTGACAGTGTGGGCATCGGGGATCAGCTGACAAAAAGACAATAATTAAGTCTTAGAGGAGAAACATTGATCGCGTGTTAGTTACAGTTGTGCTCAAAAGTTTGCATACCCTTTGAGAATTGGTAATATGTACAATTTGTAAAGAAAACATGAGTGAGCAGGCAAAACACGTGTTTTATTTCTTATGGGATTCACATTCAACTGTAGGTCATAACAGAATGGCACAATCATAAAACAAAACATGGCAACAAAGAAAAAAATGAACTGACCCCTGTTCAAAAGTCTGCATACCCTTAGTTCTTAGTACTGTGTATTTCCCCCGTTAGCATCAACGACAGCGTGCAGTCTTTTGTAATAGTTGTCTATGAGGCCCCGAATTCTTGCAGGTGGTATTCGTCTTGGCAAAATGCCTTCAGGTCATGCAAAGTCTTTGGTCGTCTTGCATGAACCGCACATTTGAGATCTCCCCAGAGTGGCTTGATGGTATGAAGGACAGGAGACTGTGATGGCCACTCCAGAACCTTCACCTTTTTCTGCTGAAACCACTGGAGGGTCAACTTGGCCTTGTGCTTAGGGTCACTGTTGTGCTGGAAAGTCCAAGAGCGTCCCTAGCGCAGCTTTCGTGCAGAAGAATTCAAATTGTCTGCCAGTATTTTCTGATAACATGCTGCATTCATCTTGCCATCAATTTTCACAAGATTCCCCATGCCTTTAGAGCTCACACACCCCCAAAACATCAGTGAGCCACCACCATGCTTCACAGTGGGGATGGTATTCTGTTCACTATAGGCTCTGTTGACCCCTCTCCAAACATAGCACTTATGGTTGTGACCATAAAGCTCTATTTTGGTCTTGTCGCTCCAAATTACAGTGTGCCAGAGGCTTTAATTGCCATTTCACCTGTGTGTGTGTAACCTTGTGTGTCTGTAACAGGGCCAAACATTCACGAGTATGTAAACTTTTGATCAGGTCCATTTGGGGGATTTCTGTTATCATTATGATTTAAAAAGGAGCCAAACAACTAAGTGGTAATACATGGCTTCATATGATTACTATCCTTAAATAAAAGACTGTTATTTTGCATGATCAGTCATATTTTCAAAATCTCACAATTTCTGCCAGGGTATGCAAACTTATGAGCACAACTGCATGTACTGTACCATTATTCACGTACCAGGAAGAACAAACATTTGTAGTTGTCATAGACAGAATGTAAAATATTCTCATGTTGTACTTGTCTGTTGGCCCAGGGCTTAGGAATGCGAGTTCCTTAGCCCAGGGTTAAACCTTAGCCCAGGGTTTATAAACTCATGTGAACACAGGCTAAGCTAAAACAGGGCCAGTCTTAGTCTGGGGCTAAGATGACCCTGGGCTAAGAATAATGCAGTTTGAAAAGGCCTTTTGAGTAGAATTTCTAGGATACCTCATTTAGGGATGAAAGCATGTGGTCATGATGAAATGCTTTCCCCTACCAAAATACAGTAACCTACTCTGGTGGATGCCTCTGCTCGAGCAAACCTTAAGTAAAAAGAATATGGCAGTACTGCAAATGAATGCAATGTTAATGAGTGGTTAAGCACATTAATCAACTATAAATCCTTGAAATTCAGTGCACTCCATAAGTATTTGGACAGTGACAAGTTTTTATTATTGTTTTGACTCTGCACTCCAGCTCATTAGATTTGAAATAAACAATGACTAATTCATTTGTTGGTATTTATATCTATAAACTGTCAACCGTTGAAAAATTACAGCCCTTTCTACACTGCTCAACACTTAAATCACACATTGGGTCTCGATTAACTAAATTGCTAGATTGCCAATTCTTTGCATTAAATGACATCACCAGGCACTTTGAACTGTCCCTGGTGATGCCTTCTTCAGTTCCTGTTTGTTTCTGGGTCTTTTGCTTTCAGTTTTGTCTTCAGCAGGTGAAATGCGTGCTCAACTGGATTCAGGACACCTTTTGGCCAGGTGAAATGCGTGCTCAACTGGATTCAGGACACTTTTTGGCTCAGTATGTTAAAGATGATTGTCCTCCTGCCATCCAACGTTTTTTAAGCTGTTAAGATAGGCTGTAAAATCAGTTATGCCATATTTTTTTGCTACAAACTCACCTCTTGCCATTACTCTGGTACATGCTAATATAAGTCCCATATGTCCACAAAACCTTTTTCCAGACGTCATCAGGTTCCTTTTGGTATTTTTTAGACCATCCTGTTTTTGAGGGTAACTATTTTTTTCCGCAACTAGCAGTCCAACCTCTGTAGTTCGGCTGTTGAAGTCTTCTGTGAATGGTAGTAGAAAGAGATTCATATAGATTTACTGCTGTAATCCAAGCAAAAACAGCTTCTACAGAATATAACTTGTGGTATGTTTTCTACAGAGAAATTATACAAATGTTTTTCAATTTAATATGGTTGATTACAATTACAAACTCTACCAACTGAGCTACACAGGACCCTCAAAACCAATTCATCATTCTTCCTGGTAGATATCAGACCAAAAAAAATTAAAAAAATAAAATCTCCATAAACAATACCGGTTTCAGGCTGCGTTTATATAGGCAGCCTTATTTTTGATATGACCAATCAGTAAAGCACTGAAAAACAGAGGGTATGATGTGGTTGGTCATAAGAACAAATGGTGAGAAATGCATTTCTTAGGCATTAAGAATTCTTCATGCCTAGACTACAACATAGCTGGTATAATGTTGAGCTAATGACAACAAACAACAGCCAAAATATGTCACGTTTGTCCCCACATGGAAAGCTCATGCTAAACATATATGCACATACAGCTCTGGAAAAAAATGAGACCACTCCTTATTTTACTTAAATCGGCATCTCTATATGCAAAGCAGCCATTCCATTCCAGTGTCTGTTAAATTCCAACACAGGCACACCACATTTTATTCAGCATGACAAAAGAGTTGAAAAGCTTTGAGTGAGGAAAAGAAGGGTTCAATTCTGGCTATACTGGCAGAGGGATACAGTGAGCGTCAGGTTGCTTCCATCCTGAACATTTCAAAGACGGCGGTTCATAAGAACAAGGTCAAGCAACAGACATTGGGGACAACAAAGCTACAGACGGGCAGAGGGCGAAAACGACTGTCCACTGACCGAGATGACCATCAACTCATTCAAATGTCACTCAACAACCGTAGGATGACATCAAGTGACCTACAAAAAGAATGGCAAACGGCAGCTGGGGTGAAGTGCACGGCGAGGACGGTTCGAAACAGGCTCCTAGGGGCAGGGCTGAAGTCGTGCAAAGCTAGAAAAAAGAAGAGCCAGGCTGAAGTTTGCCAAAGACCATAAGGATTGGACCATAGAGGAATGGAGTAGGGTCATCTTCTCTGACGAGTCAAATTTTCAGCTTTGCCCGAACACCTCGTCATCAAATGGTTAGATGGAGACCTGGAGAGGCCTACAAGCCACAGTGTCTCGCACCCACTGTGAAATTTGGTGGCGGATCGGTGATGATGTGGGGATGCTTCAGCTAGACTGAAGAAATCGGAATCGGGCAGATTTGTCTTTGTGAAGGACGCATGAATCAAGCCAAGTGCAAGGTTATCCTGGAAGAACACCTGCTTCCTTCTGCTCTGACAATGTTCCCCAACTCTGAGAATTGTTTTTTCTATCAATCAAACAATCAATCAATCAATCAATCAAATGTATTTATAAAGCCCTTTTTACATCAGCAGGTGCCACAAAGTGCTTTTACAAAACCCCAAAGAGCTAACAACAATAGTGTTGAATTTCAGTGGCTAGGAAAAACTCTCTAAGAAGGCTGAAATTTAGAAAGAAACCTAGAGAGGAACCAGGCTCAGAGGGGTGACCAGTCCTCTTCTGGCTGTGCCGGGTGAATATATTAAGAGTACAAATTGTAATAATTAATAAATGGATATGGCCTGAGTCCAGAGTCTATTTAAACCTAGTCCAGGTCGGAAGCATGACCAGATGGACAAGGACAGGGACAACGCTGGGGGCGGGGATCTGCAGAGTGGCAGCTGAAATCGTCAGGTATAGTCTTGATCTGCAACACAACCAGGAAGACTTTGGATAGGGACAGCAACGAGTCTTTCAAGCCTGGTACTCCGGAGGTGTGGGCCAAGATCTCATGTCCTCCTAAGTTTAAAACAGGGCAGGAGACAGGGAAAATTTTGAAAACGCATTTCTTAGATCTACAAGGATTTATAGTGGAGAAGGAGAACTGACCCTACTCCCCCGACACAATAATATAGCAGTGTAAGACCTTGGGGCTGAGACAGGGGGGTCCAGTGACACTGTGGCCCCGGACAGGGCCCAACAAGCAGGAAATCAATCCACCCACATTGCCAACCATCAACCAAAGGGACACCCACCAACCGCAACCACCCTGAAATGAGGCCCAAGTATCGCCAGCAGGACAATGCTCCATGCCACACAGCCAGGTCAATCAAGGTGTGGATGGAGGACCACCAGATCAACACCCTGTCATGGCCAACCCAATCTCCAGACCTGAACCCCATTAAAAACCTCTGGAATTTAATCAAGATCCATCAAGAAAATGGATGGTCACAAGCCATCAAACAAAGCCGAGCTACTTGAATTTTTGTGCCAGGAGTGGCATAAAGTCACCCAACAGCAATGTGACAGACTGGTGGAGAGCATGCCAAGATGCATGAAAGCTGTGATTAAAAATCAGGGTTATTCCACCAAATACTGATTTCTGAACTCTTCCTAAGTTAAAACATTAGTATTTTGTTGCTGAAAAATGAATATGAATTTGTTTTCTTTGCATTATTTGAGGTCTGAAATTTGGGAGTAATGTTGTCAGTAGTTTATAGAATAAAACAAAAAACTGTTCATTTTACTCAAACACATACCTATTAATAGTAAAACCAGAGAAACTGATAATTTTGCAGTGGTCTCTTAATTTTTTCTAGAGCTGTATATGTAGAGAATTTCTCAACATATACAGCTCCGGAAAAAATTAAGAGACCACTGCACCTTTTTCTTTCCTTTCCAAAAAAGTCGAAAAGGAAGGTTTTGAGTGAGGAACAGAAGGGTTAAATTTAAGAGACCACTGCAAATTGAATGCTTCTGTTCCTCACTCAAAACTTTCCTTTTCAACTTTTTTAGAAAGGAAAGAAAAAGGTGCAGTGGTCTCTTAATTTTTTCTGGAGCTGTATGTCTATATATATATATATATATATATATATAATACTTCCGTGTGGGTCATTTCAAGGATAAGAACACGGAAGACTCTGAAGAACAAAACCTGATGTAGAGCATGCCCTTTCTCATTTCAGACAAAAAAGATAATGTCAAAGGCAAAAAACATTTGTTTTCATTAACATCTGCTTATCTTTTATGTCTTCTGACAAATTATTAAATTGCTCTGCTCATATTAAGTTGTAGGTATCTGACCTGAAGCCATAAACCTAAGACGTCCTACAAATGTATACCACTCAACTTAAGTTTTTCTTGATATTGTTGTCACAAGGAATACAAGCCGAATCAGCACTTCAATCCAGATGTTACTAATAGATAGAATGTGTTGTGAGATGTGTAATGTAATCGCAAAGGGGGTTAAAGTATGATGAAAGTAATGGCACATTTATACTGAATTATGTGAAAGAACAAAGGAGCAGGAAGCTGCCAAGCTTATGCTCACTTGAGGAAACAACACTATAAGCAGTCAGTGGGATTGTAACACAGTTAGGTTTAAACCCTCAATCAGGTTGTGAAGCAAATCCATGTGTACCTAATATGTATTGAGATGCATGGTGATAAGGGGATCCACAACAGCTTTGACCAGACCCATGGAGATGGAAGTATGCCAAAACAAATAGTAATAATAAGCCACTGTAATGAGCCACAAGCTAACAGTTTACTAGGAGTAGAATATACAGTTCCTTCGGAAAGTATTCAGAATTCTTCACCTTCCACATTTGCGTAAGTAGTCAGACCTTTAATTCAGTTCACTGTGGTTCAAGTCCAGGCTTTGACTGGGCCATGCAAGAACATTCATTATGTGCCTCAGTTTGGTGTCGTGCTGAAAGTGGAATCTATGCTCCAGTCTGAGATCATGTGCTCTGTGGATCAGCTTTCCCATCTCTGCAAAGAATCTCTGAAGCTCCGTTAGAGTAGCCCTTGGGTTCTTGGTAACCTCCCTGTTCTTGCCCTTACTTAGTATGGTCAGACAGCCCGCTCCTGGAAGAGTCTTGGTGGTTTTGAACTTCTTTCCTTTCACTGTGATGGAGCCCACTGTGCTCCAGGGAACTTTGAATGCTTAAGCAAATTTTTTATAACCTTTCCCAGATCTATGCCACGGCATAGTTTTATCTCGGAGGTCTACAGAGGGTTCCTTGGAATTCATAGCTTGGTTTTAGCACAGACATGCACTGTGAAGGGAGGGACCTTATATAAACAGGTGTGTGCCTTTCTAAATCATGTCCAATCAAGTTGAATTAGCCACAGGTGTACTACAATCAAGTTGTAGAAACATGTCAAGGGTGATCAAATGACACAAGATGCATATGAGCTCAATTTTGGGTGAAATGGAATGGGTCTGAATACTTTTCCGTTTTTCACATTCAATAAATCAGCAATGATAACTCAGTCCCAATCCCATATGCATGTTAAGGATTGTATTGAAATAAACATTTTTTTAATTGTAAGATTGATTGCTGCTGTCTTATTGGACAGGTGTCCCTTACAAAACAAACTGTGTCAATGGGCCTTTTCTCTGTTAAATATAGTTAAAATCAAATAATAAATAGACTATAGTTGATTATTTTGACTTCACAGCCATTCACTATAAGAAGACATGTATTCTTCTAAGTTCATCAGTTCAAAACAATTATCTACTATAAATGATCAATTTAAGAGGTGAGTGTAGTAATATACTTGGCTATATATGGGTTAATCAAAATCAGTGACAAAAGTATGTGTTAATTAATATAATTACAGTGCATATAAAATGCACCATCAATTCATTTGTGCATAAAAACACAGAGCAGAGCAGGCAAAATTGCTGATCTAAGTGGTCCAGAAAAAAATTAATATCAACATAAACGTAATAGTTGATTTTAACCATTTTGCTCCTAACAGGCTTTTTTTATATCAAAATCTATGCAATGATACTTTCAATCACATTTGAATTAAAAGCAATTAGGCATCAGGGGGTTTGTGATATATTGTCAATATACCACAGCTAAGCGCTTACCACTCCCTCTAATGCTTATTTGCTAAATTAGCTACCTGTAACTTATGCAATGTAGCTAGCTAGCTTAGGTGGAAGATATTTAACTTTGTATTTGCTGCAGTGGTAAACACCATCCATTTTATTTTATGAAATAGCTATGTCTGGCTAGCTTAGCTAACATTGGTAACGAAGCAGGTCATTTTATAATAACATCAGGTACCTTAATTTCATGGTCTTAAAACATCATGCATTAAATGCCAAATTCTGTTTCATGCAAGTAATGACCCAGTAGGATAATCTTATAAAATGCTGAGATCAAATTATTAATCTCACTTCAATACCAATATCAAATGTCTACATCAAAAATTTTAGAACCCCTAAATTCACACAAGTTAAAGGGATAGTTTGCCCAAAAATCATATTTCGGTGACAGTCCACTTGTTCCTTTGGGTACATAGAGTCATTTTTTAAAACAATCCATATTTCAGCTCTGTCTCAGTCAGTAATTAGGATATTAGCATCATACAAATTCATGAATGGAAATTGCAAGCGGCATTGCAAGCGGACAACGACTCTAAAACTCTCCAAACTAAGATAAGTGGTGTTGTTTATCTCAAAGAACAATGTTGTATTCCTCAAAATAAAGTTTTCATTTTAGTAATATTAGTCTCATTTCAAATAAACGAGTACTTCCTGTGTTTACCGATCAGTTTTGTTCACAATTGTATCAATCCACACGTTCCTTCGGGAAGAGTAAGTGTATACATCACAGTAAACTAAAGTTATTATTCGCTAGCTAGAAAGCAAGTTACCTATTTTGCCTTTGATATTCACCTCGGACAGTTAAACTTTGTTTGCTTGATAGAGAAAGAAAAATACATATATTTTTTGTCTGACTCTGAATATGAGCAGGGAGAACATTTTTCGGGGGATACAGCCTTACATGTTCTAACCAGAATACACAGAGGATTAATTGACTGAACTAGAAGATTGGAGAGCAGCTAAAGGGGCGGTGGTGAACCCGTTAATCCCCAGCGTTTGCCCAACATTTCCGGAGGCAATGTGTACTTTGTGCATTATTACATAGCAATCAGAGGTATCACTTACAATCTGTCTTGTCTTCACGGGTTGAACTGGGTAACTTGATGGAATTGTATTTGCCTTTAGTCCTCTTTTAAATGAACGTGAGTCACATTGATTCTCCCACAGTACAACTTGGGAAAGGTAGAGCTACTGTCCCAATTGCAGAGCGGGTAGAAATTATTTTCAACTCAACACCCATGAGCAGGCAAAAAGTGTGGTCAAATGTGAAGATCTGAAGTAGAAACAAACAATGGAAATCCAAAAGCTCAGTTCATTTATCAGATGCACCGAATAACACAGCATCATCCTGCACAATAAAATTATTGTGACATGGTACGTGACATCTACATAGTAAGAATTAATTAAGAAATATATAAAGCAAAAATGTAGCAATAATATACATAAGTGTAAACTAGCAGCAATTTTAAAAGAGTAGGATGGGGAATATGAAGAATGGCACAAGCACAAAAGGAGGATGAAGGCAAAAACCTAAATACAAGTGTGTATGTCAAAAAGGCTCAGGCGAAGGTACAGACTAGGATAAGCTAAATCGTAAACATGAAAGGCATGCTAGAATCAAAGAACATTAGAAAGCTATCACAAACTCTTGAACGGGCATAGTATTTCGGTGATTGGGAGCTGGGAGGAGTGCTGCGTTCATTGTGATTGGGATCTGGAGGATCTTGGGATCTGGAGGCTATACAGCTCACATCACCAGGATGACACACAGCTCCGGAAAATATTAAGAGACCACTGCACCTTTTTCTTTCCTTTCCAAAAAAGTTGAAAAGGAAAGTTTTGAGTGAGGAACAGAATCGTTCAATTTGCAGTGGTCTCTTAATTTTAACCCTTCTGTTCCTCACTCAAAACCTTCCTTTTCAACTTTTTTGGAAAGGAAAGAAAAAGGTGCAGTGGTCTCTTAATATTTTCCGGAGCTGTGTGTCATCCTGGTGATGTGATTGGGAGAGTAAACTGTAAACAGACCTTACAGATATGGCAACGAGTGAAACCTCAAGTCTCCTCTCCCATGTATCTTTCGTATGACTGACAGAAATGGGCCAGCTAGGCGAAGCAACATATCTTCACATAGCTTGTTGAGGTTAAAGTTCATGCTCACCTCGATGACATCACTGCCAAAGAACAGAAGCTGTGTATGGTGGCTACAGGAAATAGTTTGCTAGTGGCAGTTTGAATTCAGCCAATTGTGCCCGTTGTTTCGTCAAAATAAAATTGAAAAAAATCGATGCCAGACAGATTACAGATTACCGAATATAGTTTGAAGTGTTTGAGCAGCTTTCCGCTTGCAATGCAGCTTTAGTGTAATGGGATGCACAGTTTCCATTCATGAATAATGCTAATTAAGGACTGGGACAAAGCTGAATAATGGATTGTTTTAAAAAATGACTATGTGCCTGAAGGAACAACTTGGGATGAATGGACTGTCACCCAAATATGATTTTTGGATGAACTTTCTTAATATACTTAATGTCTTAATATACTTTGAAATTAAAGCATAGAACAAATAAACCAATGGAGACAAAAAATAAATCATGGAATCGTTTTGTTTAAAAAAAAAAATCTAATTTTTGACTCGTCCACCTTTTGCAGACATACAGTAACAGCCGCACCCACTTGTGGTGCGGAAAGGAAATCAAATATTCTTCAAAAAGTTATTCCCAAAACTGTTGCAGATGTTCCCACAAATGTGTTGCACTTGTAGGATGCTTTGCTTTCACCCTTCTGCCCAGTTCACAATGTTTTTTTTAATATATTTTTTAGATTAGATTCTACTTTATTGTCATTGAACAGTACGAGTACAGTACAACGAAATGCAGTTAGCATATAACCAGAAGTGCAAATAGAGGAGGAGCCAGAGCCCAGACCTGAATCCAACTGAACATCTGTGGGGTGATCTGAAGAGGGCTGTGCACAGGAAATCTGACAGATTTTGAGCGCTTTTGCAAAGAAGAGTGGGCAAATATTGCCACGTCAAGATGTGCCTTGCTAATAGAGTCCTACCCAAAAAGACTGAGTGCTGTAATAAAATCAAAAGGTGCTTCAACAAAGTATTAGTTTAAGGGTGTGCACACTTATGCAACCAGGTTATTGTAAGGTTTTTATTTTTCATTTTCCCCCTCGAACATTTCAGTTTGTTTTTCAATTGAATTGTTCACATTATAGGTCACATTAAAAGTGGTTTATCTTTGTCTCATTCTTTTACATCACAAAAACCTGGCATTTTAACAGGGGTGTGTAGACTTTTTATATCCACAGTAACATCAAAAACAGAATTTACCAGCTCTTGCCTTTTCGGGGCCCTAAGCAAAATTTGGCAGTCCCAGGGCTCTAAGCTACCACTTATGTCGCTTATGCCTAGCACTGGCCCTGCTTACACATATCCACACTCCATAACTTGTCAGCTCTTAGGGGAGAAGTGGGGCTGTTTAGAAATCATCAAACAACTGTACTGTCTCTGTACAAAACCCACAGTCAACAGTTATTGGTTGTACATGACCAAGCAGTTAGACTGGAAAATATATGATAAACATTTTGACTTTAAATGTCAAGGGAATTGACTGCATTCTGGTAAAATGTTGTTAACAAGAGGAAATTTGTGTCAGAGCCATGAATGTCTCCGTTTTGGGTCTCTGTGTGTAAAAACCAAAGCCTGACGTCAGAAGAGTGCCACCACCTTCACTAACAAACAAACAGCTTCCCTACTTAGGGCTGTTACAATAAAACAGTCTGTCAGTTTATATATGTATCTGGTTGAGAGAATGCAATCAAGATTTTCCTATAAACGGGTAGTTGTAATGAGGGATGACAGACCACCATGATAGCATAATCAGAACTGGTTTATTAGCTAGCCTGTTGTCAACATAGCATTAACTATGGAGGCCATTGAGTATCAACATTGACCATGTCCTTACATCTCCCCTCCATAAAGGACAATTTTGCTTTTTTCAGCTTCATGTAAGATGTTAGATTCCTTACCCTGAATCTGGTCTACTGGCAAAGATAACTTCAACCCATTGATCATTTATCTTTAAACAGCCATTACAACTATTGAGTTATATAAGACATATGAGCATGTTCCTTCTTTAAAGGCAAAGTTGCCTTCTGTAATATGAAACCAAATAATTGTTTATTTATTTTACTTTCTCTGATGCCCTCATAACTTTTAGATTTGTGGGTAGCTGTGGACGAAGTTATAAGTTTGGAATTACTTAGTGTTTTGGGAAACCGGGCCTAAGATGCATGTAAGTGCCTCATTATTTTATCAGTGCGTTTCCCGAAAGCATCGTTCCTTAAGTAGCATGTAACACCGCTCCGGACCACTCGTTAGTCCATCTTAACCGATCTTAACAGGCATTTTACTGGTTTTGTGAAACAGCGCCCCCATCAACAAGCGAGGAGTGATCGCAAACAGTTAATATCAAGGCAATAGAACGAATAAAACTTATAAAAACAGTTTTGATTAAGACACATTTATTTAGACAAATTTGATAATAAGTGCGTGACTGGATGTAAATGTAACTGAATGCAATTGGTAAACTGAGGATGAAGAAAAACGTACGTAAAACAAGAAATAGGCTAATTAAGAAAAAGTGTTCAAAATTGACTGTTCACGAGTCTGAAACCCCGCATCGTACTGGTACTATATTTGATGGATAAGTGTTGGCGCCTCCACCTCGTCAAGAACATTGATTTCTTCAGCTCAGAATGTTTTCTCTTGCGTTCCATTTGTATTCCAAACAATAAGAATAGATTTTTCCAACAATGCTTTATATTCCCAGTTAACCAATCATGTGTTGATTGCGATGTGATTTAAGTAACATACAGCTCCGGAAAAAATTAAGAGACCACTGTACCTTTTTCTTTCCTTTCCAAAAAAGTTGAAAAGGAAAGTTCTGAGTGAGGAACAGAAGCGTTCAATTTGCAGTGGTCTCTTAATTTTAACCCTTCTGTTCCTCACTCAAAACCTTCCTTTTCGACTTTTTTGGAAAGGAAAGAAAAAGATGTAGTGGTCTCAATTTTTTCCGGAGCTTTGTGTGTCATTCAAGCAGCATATCTCCTTCACACTATTTGGAACATGCGCATTTTGTGTGAGCCCGCCGAGAGAGAGTAAGTGCACGGGTTACAGGGCTTGTCATTGTTGC
>JACXGI010006386.1:28413-41435 GCA_016801175.1 Esox masquinongy
ACACACACACACACAGACACACACAGTAGTTGAATAAACTCCTTCAAACGTTTAAGTCTTTCCAAAAAGTTGGAAAGAAAGCAAAGCTGCCTCCACTATTCCAGCACCATTTTACATAAATCACCTGTAACCTACAGCAGTGGCAACTTAAGATAACAACGAACAAAATAAAAATACTTGGGCCTATCAACGTACCAATATTAACTTCATGCAATATTATGTAATAGGCTACTATTTGTGCGTGTGTTTGTGTGTGGGACACAATTAGAAAAACGTTTTGGCTACATCTTCCTATTGGATGGCCTATGGCCATACTCTTCATATTGCAAATGTGCTACAATGTCTTGACAGACAGCACAGCATTTTGTTTTTGTTGTTGTAGATACTACATTCAGCAAAACATTACATGGCTAAACTACAGTATTTTTTAGCCAGACAAGAAATATATGTCAAACACATACTGAGAGGATCTCTTGTCCGGTAGGTTCAGCCACTTGTGAAACTGAAGGAAAAAAAAAATGAATGACACATTCTTAATTAAGTTTTAATTGGTAAAATTTTTTTTGTCTTTTTGTCTTTCGTTTAAGCTGAAGCCCCTGAAGTCAGGGACTGATGACATCCATGATGGTAGGGTTGAAATAGGCCAGCCAGTCCCAGTTTTAATTCTCAGGCCATACTGTATAAATTAATTCTCAGTATGGGGCTGCCCTGTGCTATCTCCACATACAGTCTTTGAAATTTGACTTTGTGAATCTAGAATCCAGTGCTGAATGCATCTTTTGAATGGTAACCGTAGGCCTAAACACTTAGTTCTGGTTAAAAAGTTAGCTAGCTTAACAAAAAAAACAAGCTGATCGGCCAAAATGTCAGCCATTTTTTATGTATAAAAAATGACTTCACCAAACGAAACAAATCTGCACTGAGTTGTTGATAGCAATATTTTTGCCAGAGGATAACATAGAAGGCTTTTGGAGGGCTCTATTTAATTGCCGAACCCTTCTGGATTGCAAATTTAAAAAAAATGTTTGGTAATCGTTTATTGAACTGACATGGGCAGCCTTGACAGTGAATGCAGTCTCCACAAAAGCGGTAGAGGTACAGATTAAACAGAGCCCAAGGACAGTTATAGGACAGTGTGTTAGCATGACTTAGCGCTGTGGCTAACACCCTCTTGTCATATCAACACAGCTTTCCTGTCACCCTCTACAACTAGATAAACACCCCAATGAAATCCAAAGGCTGCCTGGAAACACAGAACTGTGATCCAGCATTGCCCCAGCCAACTATTTGGTGCTCTTTGTTGTGGTAAGTAAACAGCTTTAGTGGCCCCTTAAATAGCTTTTCTGGCTGTTGTACAGCATTATCCAGTTTTATCAGGGAGAGTGAGGTAATCTTCTACCTTGATTTATGTTTATAGAGAAAATATTTCCGTCAAAGTACAGTATCTGTGATGTACTGTGATATGTAATGTTAGCTCATTCAGCAGCCACTACATTGTGTGCAAGTGTGTACGTGCATGCCTGTAGTTAGGCTGTGTGTGTGACTTTGTGCATGTGTGTGGCAGTGTATATGTTCAGATGTGAACAAGTGTGTGCGTCTGTGTGTTGGATGAGATGCATGACATGAAGAAAGGAGAGAGCAGAAAGGGCTTACTCCTTACTGGTGAATAGTTACACTTCGAAGCCTTGTGTTACAAAGGTGTGGCAAGAGAAGACACAAACAGCCATACCTCTCAAAGGTCAATTCCTTCATGGGTGACCATTCAATGAATTGTGAGTCTCCTATCTGCTGAAAGGTGGTGGATGAGAGGCCTGAGCGAGGTCTTCTTTCCTTTTGGCACCAATCCTTTCTCTTACACCCTCTATTTTTAGCCAGTGACAGCTGCTAACATGTACAGTACATCGGCACAACAAACCTTGTCCAAATAGGTCGGATGTCAGAAGAACCGGATGCCAGACCCATTCGATGTAATCCTGACGTGGGTGTAAAATGATTCTCAAATATTGATACAGTCCGGGCTTCATGCTTCATCAGTCACCCAGACATGCGTTCCTCCTCCGGTTTCTCATCAGTTTTGATGATGCTCATGGGATTTTTCACATTGGTTTTAGCAGATCTCACAGCCATTCCATAATATAGGATGGGCGTCCTCCCTTTTCTAAATACATCTCAATGATCAATTTATACCAATTAATTTGTGCCTTTATGCTAACGGAACCCCCTTTCTCGGGTATCACAGCATAAATCCAGGATAATGTGATGTCATTTATCTTTAATTATGCAATCGGCCATGCAGCTGCAGTCAATTCATTGGACATGCTCTGAGCTGAGGCCACCAGCCGTTGCCACGGGTCCACCTGGGTGATGGCATGTTTGGGTTGGCGTCGATCGGCACACAACTGTCTTTCTGACATCGCTAATATGAGGAGTCCTGAAAACGAGGTATTTACGCGCCTACGTGATCAATGAAATATTTTCTTTCTAATTGTTAAAGTTTGCCGTAGCATAGCCATGATGGAGTGTGTCTATGAAGAACGCGATTTGTTTTGAAACCGACGCCCTTTGAGTGATTTAAAATATATAACTTTTTTTTTGAAAGTTTCGCGTTTCAGACGTAGTGCTGCTTCATTTCACCATTGTATCCCCCACCACCACCACCACCTCTTAAACACACATGCCTGAGTCATTTATGGATGAAAACTGACGTCTAGCATGCGGGTGGAAAGATGGCATCTGTGGTGAAATGGTGTTTCAGGCCTGGTTAATGAATGGAGTCATTGTGTGTGCGCGCCTCTAACTGGTGTTCTGTGGAGTGTCACTGAAGTCCTACTCATGTTGTTATCTGAAAACTGGCACAAATGGGTTCCAGACTCGTGCCGGAAAGAAATAACAAGAAATGTGAAAGGTGACGTGTGATAGCATGGGTGTGGATATTTCATGGACGTTTGATAGTTTAGACAAAGTTTTGAAATATTGCCTGTCAGTGTTGAAAAGAGTTCCAAATTACACCACAGTGTTTTGGTTAGACTTGGAAGGAAATGCATGACAATTTGGTGAGGAAACTAAAGGTTTCCTTTCCCATTAAGTGATTCATAAACATCCTTTGAGATTCCACGTCTATGGTGTGTGAATGAATATGCCTAAATTAAGCCCCATCCATCATTGTCTTCGTTCATATTCTGAATTTTACTTTCAGCAAGGAGTAAACTTCCATAGCCTTTCTTTCAGCAATGGCAGTTGAACTGTGACAAGAACAGTTTTATCCATTTTCACCTTTTTACTCACATTTGTGAGCACAAAAGCACTCTTGAACAAGCCTTTGAACAAGTAAACAACCTCACTGGGTTATGGATGGTCACCCTTTGAGATCTGATCCAGACAGAATATTAGGGAAAATTAGACTCAATTTTCTCCTTGGATATTTATTCCTGTTTTTGTGTTTTTTTGTTCAGAGTAGCTATTCAAATCAACATTTATTTGTCACAAACACAGGATACACCAGGAATAAACAGTGCAGTGAAATGCTTACTTATAAGCTTGTTTCAGCAGTACACCTTTCAATATCAGTTGTGTATGAAATCATGTTTGAGTGCATGTACCTAGCGGACCCACTTTTCTTGCCCTAAGGGCAGCTGTCTAGAGGTCAGAAATATGTACTTCCTGCATGTGTGTTTGTTTATGTGTCTAACACATCTTTATATACTACTGAATTTACACCTAGCCATCAGTAGCACTTTATCCATACAGCAACACCAGTAGCTCTAAGCCTGCTCTCTCACTCTCCCATCGCCCAATGGCTTTAGTTATCACCATCCTCTCTGATTAAGCCTTTCACTTTTGTAGCTGAGCTGAAGGAGACCTACCAGCCACACCAGCCCTTTATGGCCATGCTGAACTAAGGACTTGGCTCCAACACAGCTAATTGACCGGAATGTTCAAGTTGATAGAGGCGTTCACCGGTTCATAGTGCAGGGGCTCTTATACCATTTGAAGTCTATATTGTTCCATTCATACAGCAATGCAGGTATAGGTTCTCAATTAATGGTTTTGTGTTTCGACCCAATAGTCACATCAACATATTTATTTGTCTAAATGCCACCCGAAACCAATTTGTTATGCTATATTGACAGTAAATGTAGTAATTATTTAAGAAAACAGATTGTGCCCAACTATTTAATGTCAATAATGATAATGTTGCGTATAATGATAATGATAATGTTGCATATTGCTGATGAGCAATGTTGGCAAGCTCACTTGTTTGAGACCAAAAAATTGTTTTCAGATAAGTTAAGTATGTATTCACAGTCATTTCTACTCACTTATTACCTTGTATTAGCTGTTAAAATTCAGCATGGAGTATAAGAATAAAAACAATGACTGTATTTTGATGACTCCTGTGACACACTTAAACCTTAGAGTGACCCAAAAGAGGGTCATGACCCACAAGTTGAGATCTACGGAAGTCTCTTTCTTTTGTGTGTCGTTAGTCCCCATGTGACCAACGGCCTTGTCTGCTTTTACATCATTCCTCAATGTGTGAAGCATGATTTTCTCCTTGTCTCCTCGATGTAATGCCTATGCTTTGTGATGTTGGGTGTTTTCCAGAAATTGTATGCTTGCTGTGGATGTATTTTGTAGAACAACAAATGGGACGTTCGTATTACATTACATTTTTTCAGTGCTTATATAATTTTTTAAGCTTGACGTCAAGCTAGGTTTTGAGGGCAGTTTTTGAATCTACGTCAGGGAATTCAGGTTTAAGGCTGACGGCTTTGAATAATGTTATTTTTTTGTTACATAGTTGAAGCTCCGCAAGTACCCTAAATTTAGGGGCTGAATGTTTGAGTGAATGTAGTCCTAAAGTTATTGTTGGAAAGATTTAGTAGAGACTGGTTAGGAGTTTAAGTCATTTGAGTCAGACAATTGTCTGTCACTGGGGGGTGAATGTGTGTGTTGGGAACGTGTGTGTGTTGGGAATGTGTGTTCTAATGACTCATCCTTGCAGACAGACAGGATGTTAAAATGGAGAGACAGGGATATTGAGCTAAATCTATAGGTTTTGTGCTCATTCAGTCATGAGCATAATGTCAGTCACCACCAATGGCAACCTAGCAGCTATAAAAAAAGCCTACCAGTTCGTCTGAAACACACTAGGTCAAATGACGTATGGATACACACACAAACAATGATAAAAAATATTAGGCAGCTCAAGACACAAAGTTACACACAATGTTTCAGAAATACCGATGTTTGTAAACCACCAGCACAATGAATAACTGAACAGAATTAATTCAGGCCATCTTTTTTGTTTTTGTAATACCTTTTCATCTCTCTTACAAGTGAGCCCTGGCCATGCTCTCAGCAGTTAGCTGTTCCAGATTGTTCACACATCCACATTCCCGGTAGAGATCATCCACCACACAGGAACCAGATTTGCAGGAAGCCAGACCTGTAGACTTGGGGACCTTGGCCCAACAACAATACAAACTGGGTCAAATCTCGAAGTGTAGTGTCCGAGGACCGACTGTGTATTTGTGTCTAATTAAAACCTGGTTCCTCATGAGATTGCAGATTAGACAGGAGATGATGGTTGTGCGTGTGACAGAGAGAGAATCAATTTCAATTCCTGACGTTATAAGCCAGACAATCTCTCTTTATCTCGGCTGCAGTGTCTGGACTAAGGACGGGTCACCGGCACTGGAGCGCTGTCGGAGTAATCATTGGGAAAGTAATTCAAACCTGCCGTCTTAAGGGCCTTTCATTCATCAGCGCACAGGCACGCGACTGGAATGGGGTCAGAGGTGGATGGACCGGGGAGGGGGCCTGTGGGATGACGACTGATAGTGGACCACAAGCACACAGACAACTGATAGTGGACCCACAAAGACCACAGACGATCCTTTAAGTCTGAGCCATGGTCGACTTGAGAGATACCGAAGCCAAAGAGCACCTGGAATCCCCCTTGTGGGTCTGAGATAGCCGAGTTGACGGGATCACTAGTCACTAATGTCCCGTTTTGTCTGAGTCAGAGTTGAGTCTGCAAAAAGAACAACTCAGGACAGCGTTACAGCAGTGGTGATATCTAATCTAAAGGTAACTGCGCTGGAGTGCTTTGTGGAGCACATCAAAGGAGCGTGTATGTAGTCCAGCTATGGTTCGCCGTCCCAGGGGATAGATTGGTTTTAAAGAGGGCTGATAGCGCAGCCTTGATTGATACTCGTGCGTCCCACCCAAAGGGCAGCAGCTATCTGCCCTTGAGGTGCCAGAGAAGTTGAACAAAGCTACCCGAATGGAGCGCTCAGAAAATCAGACAAGTGCACTAGCATTAAAACCTTTGTATCGATGATATCTTGCTGTTATTTTCTAGAAAACCAGCCACGATCACAGCAAAAGTATGCTAAATACCATTAAACCAATGATGTTAACTCAGCTGAAGAAATGGACATTTTTATTGGATGATTAATCAAAATCAAAGCAGAAGCCACAAAACCTTCACTATTCCCTGAGACTCGATAATGTGAGGCTGGAGAACTCTGCCAATCTCCGAAAGACCTGCTGATTCTAATTGTCTTCTACAGGACTTGTGTTATAACCCCTATTACTCTGCCTGGCCCACCTACAGAATACGAAACTGTAAAAGTCAAAATTTCTATAAATCATTCTTTGCCATGTGCTATCTTCCTTTCTCCCTTCTCCCTTCTCCCTCCCTGCTCTTCCTGGGAATGGCTGTGAAATGCTTGGATACTGTAGAAAAAACCGTGATTGAAGTGTAATGAATTGTTGAGCTGGGAATAGGGCTGGGATAAAATGTAACATACCGAGACAAGGCTCTGATACATTGATTTATCTGAGCTACGAGATGGATTCCAACGGGCGGAGAGCCCAACACAAGGGAAGAATTAACATCAGTCAACCCAACAGATAGTTGTCTGAGAGATTCTACCTCCATTTAGAGAGTGCCTTAGGGATGACAATGCATCCGTACCTCCAAATAACTGGTTAACACGGGGTTTGAAGTTATTCAGTCATAAACATAACTTCTACAATTCATCACAACAACTAAATGGGAAAGTATCCGGGCGACAGCCTGGTGGTTAGCGTCGGGCCAGTAACTGAAAAGTTCCTTGAGCGAGGCTGGCCTACTTAACCCTGAATGCTCCAGTAAAACTCTAGAAAAAAATGTGAATAAGATGCGCATAAACTAAAGAAAAATCAAAAAATGTACACATATCCTAAAATATCAGAGATGAGACATAATAGTCAATTTTGGAGGCATTTAACAGTTAACATCATGTAAATAGTTCATTTGTACTGCTTGTTTTTATAGAAACGCAATCAAAACCGATAATGTCAAGGCTTTCAGTGATGGTCTTTTTTTATTTGACCTCTGCTCAAGGGACAGCTTCTGGCATATGACTGCCACCTGTTGGATAGCATAGATAATGACAGTGATCATTATAAATGTTGCACACCATTGTCCCTCTACTTTTACAAGGGTCCTACACTGAACTTGAGTCACTTGGCTGAAACAAGACAGTCATATCAATATTCACAGAGTCACTGAAAACCCACCAGACTTCATGCATTTGTCAACTCTCGGTCTCTTTAAAAGAGAAACCGTTAAAACAGAGAAAGCAGTTAAAGAGCAGTATAAATTTCCACCAGGCTTGCTCTGCGTCCGTGTGGGAGACCGTGTTTACGGCGTGCAGGCCCCTAAGAGCTGTGACACGGTTGAGGGAGTGTGGCTCCAGACATGCTGTCTGGAGGAGAACCCATCACTCGTCACCCCGGCTTTGTGGGAGGGGGGAGGGAAAACGAAGGGAAACGGGCCCGGGGGATTTCTGTGGCTGCATGTGATCCCCTGGGTTCTAGCGAGGGGAGAGGGCCCATGGGCTGATAATATGGAGAAGAGAGGTCTGTCCGTTGGGGCTGGGAGGTAGCGAAAAGGTCTGTCCATTGGGGTGATAGTCTAGAGGAAAGGGCTGAGTCTGCTTGGCCTATGATCTTTTGTCTTCTGAGGTAACAGTGAGGGGAAGAGGAAGATTCTGTCCACTGGGACTGGGAGGGAGAGGAGCAGTCTCTTTCTGACTGCCTATGTTCTTCTGTACACTGGATAGAGAGATTCCTCTGGGGCATGAGTGGAAGGGATGGGCTGTCCCTGTTCCTAATAAGGGTCTTATTAAGAAAAAACAGAGAGGGTTTCCTGGGACTGCGGGCTGTAAAACAAAAATGTAGTTCAACGTATTACTGTAAGGCGACCATTTGTGGCGAGTTTGCTCATGGAACGTTAGACGCACAAAACTTTTGGTATAAATTTGTTCAACAACACCCATCAATCTTTTCGCAGCTAGTTAGCTTACAATCGTATAGTGAGTCAACTTTTTTCTTTTTTCTACATCGAATGGCTTGCGTCTGCCAGTTCCCGAGTCGTCTAGGGTAGTCACTGCGCTTGACTAAGATTGTCTGTCAGCGGAGTAGCAGAGGTCTGCGGGGCCCTGCTCTTTACCCTAGCACAAAATTGGAGTCAAACCAGATACTGTGACATTGTTCCGCAACTCACTCATGTCAGTGCACAGTTTGAGTGTGTTTATGTAAGTACCGATGGATGCCCTCTGGATGTCATTTCACATGCTGCTGAAGGATGGAAGAACAGAGGGTCCCCAATGGGATCAAATTGAAGGAGTTTCACATTAAATCAAAACCACCTTCAAAGATGACCTTGGTTGAATCCTCAGACAAAAACAACCTCGGGCCGAGGGTACGTTTTAAGCTAAAGCACAAAGATGCAACCAACGAGATACAATTTCCACTGCCTGCCTTCATATGACATATCTCCAAAGCATGACATTTTTTTAGACACTGAATCATAGTTATACTGTACAGTCCTTTGTGGAAATTCTATGTTCATGCTAACCACTAGATGGACCCCAAAGTACGTCATATTTTTAGATGGCCCGCCAAAGTAACTGAGGGATAAAGTTAGACATTATACTACATGGACCAGTAACCCTCAAGCCAATTTCAACATTACTAAAAACCTAAAAGTGCTTATGCTACACGGTGTCTTAAAATGGGTGTTCATTTACATATTGTTTATGAAAAGGTGTTTGTTTGGTTTGTGAAGGCGTTGTGTGGGTGACGGTAAAATCTAATTGGGCGGTGAAGCATTGAGGAGACAAGCTACGGTCGTAAGCATCTTATTTGTATGTTTTTATGGTACATAACAAGTAAGAGACACATCTCTCTTCTCACTCTAACAGTGCAATTTTGTGTAAGCCTAAGATACACTGTTTTCTTGTAAATAGTGGAGAAAGAAATCTGGTAGATGACCTGGAAAAAAAGCTGATTAACTTATAAAAAGTTAAACTTGACAATCGGAGATAGTATGACCTTCCTACTACTGTACTTAAATGCATATAATCTGGCAGGTTCAGTGAGGGCACAGTAACTTTGTAGAAACCATGATAGCTGACCTGCTTCTTGAGACTTATCAGATTTGATGTTTGGAAATAAAGGTGAGGAATAGTGACAGTCAGTACTGAACAATGTAATGTGGTGTGTGACATTGAGCATCATGGGTAATACAAGCAATGGGGTCATAGAAAAAAAATCTGAAATAAAGGCAGATTCCGATTCACAAGCGTCAGAGTCACAATGGGTACAGCACTACAATACAACAGGCCACTGAGTGACAGATTTAATATGACGACGAAAGAATCCAGGAAGGCTGTGAACGGTAATTATCATAACACCCCATCCAGCTGTCAAATACAGGCGTCGTAAACTATAAATCACTGGAGCAAAGATGTACACAACTCTCAGGAATCCCCCTAAAACAATCCCTTTTCAATCTAGTTGTCAAACCTAAATGGGGCTAGACTGGAGACAGAGGTACATAAAAAAAACACATTCCACATATTCCACATATTCATCCCTGTGTTCACCAATTTCGGCTCAGAGGCCGACTCCTGTGAGACCCTGCCAGCGGCACCCGGCCCATGCAGCGCTCCACAAATATTTGTTCTCGGATGCAGCCAAGTTGACATAGCGCAGAGAGCAACGTTCCCAGAGTTCTGATAGGGTGTTGGTGAGAGGCTTGTGCTTCAGGCAGCACTGAAAACCCCTGCTTTTCTCCCCAATCAAACGCCATGGGAGTGATTCTGCACTGGCTTCAAGACAGAAAATCCCGGCGAATAGCCAAGTTGCCACATGAGAAAGTGCTGTGGGTTCTCTTGCTCGAGCTCTGTGGTTTATGAGGTTTTTCCTCACATTGGTTAATTATTTATGTGCAGCGATAGCAATCCCACAGTGTAATGTTTATTTCACTTTATTGCTATATTGTTTTATCGCACTGAATGCACTTTCCTGAAACTTTTGTGCATTTGTTTCTACTGAGTTTTTGCTTGGATTCAATGATGTCTTCAAAGTGTTTTCCTTTGCTCAATTTGGTTTTGGAGGGTGTTTCTAGTGACATGCCATGTATCTAGCATGTAATTGATTGAATCTAAGCAACCTCACCAAGCCGAGCCAAGACGTGAAAAGCAACTTTGACTGTCATTCAATGGGAACAAAAAGAGTTCAGCTGAATGAAAGCCTTGAAATCAAAACAAAACAGACAGACAGACTTGACAGCTTTCCCAAATAGGTTTAAAGCTTGACATAAGTGACAAAAAATGGCTTCAAGAAAACTATGCAAGTCTCTTTTTAGGCAGGAGGAAGGAGGTACAATGCTGCACAAAAGATAGAGGAAGACAATAGGGAGAATAGCAATAAGGAAGACATGGGGAGTGGAATCAATGAAACAGTAAATTCTAATCAAAATGGCTTTGTTTTACTTCAAAACCAAAATCTCTTTGCAGCTGGGTTAGAATAAATGTGAGATGCTAACTACCCAGGGAAATTCCCATGGAGAGGATGAATCCCTGTTGTTTCATGAGAAAGAAGAATCTCTGCATACAGACAGAGTGAAAACTACAACCCACGGGCATGTTTGGCTGGAGTTGATCCAACTGAGACAGCCAAGTCCCGAGAACCAGGGATCTGTACTACCTAGGGAGCTACTTAGGGAATGTCTTGTAGCTGCTTTTTTTCTATTCTCTTTCTCTGGGCTGATTTCATTTGGCCTGAAGTCTGTCATCCATCCTCACTCCTTTGTGACTGGGAAAAAGTTAAGGGGTTAAGGGGTTGAGTAGTCCGACTCATGGATCCTACAACAGAAGAGTTTTGAAATCTGCAACTCCCCCTTTGAATCAGCTTTTTTGTTAGGGGAGAAGAGCATGCATACATGCAAACAATATGCTACTTACAGTGTCACCTATTGTAGCATGGCATGGTATGGACACAGAAGCAGATACTGGGTAGGAGGCCCCAAAGACATTGCAAACAAACATGAGAATAAGAAAGCAAACAGAACAAATGAGTCTCAGGTAGCTTCCCTGGCTTGCAACTCAGGGACCTTTAGGCTTGAGGGGCAGCTCCTTGGGTGCTTCGTTCTAGTCTGTAGGGAGACTGACATCAATAGGCCGTTATCGCAATGGACTTAGAGCTCATCATCTGGAAACTCTTAACCCCGTCTTTATAGCAGCTCCGACTGGCTCTACTAACTGCCTCCAGAATGTTCTGGCGCTTACCTGTGCATTCACTACACACACTCTCCGTGGTCCTGAAATTCTGGTGGCAGCTCCCTCTTGCTCTATTGGGGTGTGACTCTGATAGGACAGACACATCACACTATAACATCTCAAGCACAACTCACTTTGGGGATTTAAATCAATGGCATTAGGCTATATGCAAAACTTCCCAAATGGTGGAGATATCAGTTTGAAATGTAGGAAAATGAGAGATCAAAATATACAACTACCATAGGTTGCTAATTAACCATGACTGTCTTTGTTTGCATCATGAAATTCATAAATTGGGTGAAAATTTGGTTCTGTTGTTGCACAAAATAACTTTTTTCCTCCATGATTTATGTGTCTGTGAAATCTTAAAATGTTAGTATAAGTCCGAAATATATATTTTTTAACTGGAGATGGAGGATAATACACTATCACATTTTTAACCTGGACTATTTGTTTACATGTCCATGTCAGATTAATATACTTTCTTCCTCCAGTTATCGTGAAGCAGTTATTGTGTTTCCTTCACTGTCTCTGTTTCTGTGTTGCTATATTTGCTATGTCAAAGAATTTGGCACCGTTTTCAGGCCTTTTGAGCAAGTTTTGAGTTTTGTCTGGAAATTACAAATGAATCTGGCAATCACTGCCCTGCTTTCAGACTCACCATAGCTAGCTGACAAACACAGCTTTGAAATATAAACTAGATTTTTATCAAATTGAACATTTGGATTATTTAACAATGTACAGACGGGAGACAAATTAATGGGGGAAAAAAACAAGGTGTCAGGCCACCACAAGTCGCCAGAACTGCTTCAATGCACATTGGCAATAATTCTATAAGCTGATGGAACTCTACAGGAGAGATGCAACACCATTCTTCACAAATATATTTATTCATCTGGTGTTTTGATGATGGTGGTGGAGAGCGCTTGTAACACTTTCTCCGCCACCTGCTCACCTCCCCCCGGCATTCCGTCTCCTCTGGTCTTGTTTTGTGATTCGTCATTACTCACCCGATCCCCTTCGTATTATTATCATGTGTACAGGTGCTGGTCATATAATTAGAATATCATCAAAAAGTTGATTTATTTCAGTAATTCCATTCAAAAAGTGAAACTTGTATAATGTATACATTCATTACACACAGACTGACATATTCAAAAATGTGGGGGAGATTCACAAAGAGTGGACTGCAGCTGGAGTCTGTGCTTCAAGAACCACCACGCACAGACGTATGCAAGACATGGGTTTCAGCTGTCGCATTCCTTGTGTCAAGCCACTCTTGAACAAGACACAGCGTCAGAAGCGTCTCGCCTGGGCTAAAGACAAAAAGGACTGGACTGCTGCTGAGTGGTCCAAAGTTATGTTCTCTGATGAAAGTACATTTTGCATTTCCTTTGGAAA